>VZRZ01007600.1:128789-380468 GCA_013398175.1 Climacteris rufus
TTTTTTTTTTTTGGTTTTATTTCCCCCCCCGGTATAAACCTATTTGCCTTGCTGACACCTCCCAGTAATATTTAGCCTCTCAGAAAGTTTGTGCATAAAATACATATGCAGATGTTTGTGTATGTTTTAAATTAGATATCTATAGTATTTAATATTCAGATACAATAGTTGGTTTTGGGCATGTGAAATTTAATTATAAGGCAGATTGTACTTGTCTTCAAAAATAGGGTACAAGACAAAAATCTAATGCATTTCTTTTCTTCTGCAATAACTGTTGCAGTAAAAATTCAAATTCATAGAATATTTGTCACACAAACAACTGTTCTTGAAGCTATAATTCATAAATAAGGACAAGAATTAAATTCCAAACAGCCTCTTGGCAAATGCAACAAAAGGCAAAATGATCTAGTTCTGTAATGAGGAGTCTGTTGCCCTTTGAGACAAGCTTGAGAAGAGATAATGTGCATATGGGACTGATACGGAGGTCACGTAAGGAGGAATCTTATAATTTAATTAAAAACATAATTAATCCTAGGGAGATTCTGTAACCCTCTATGGTTGGATTTTATGCGTCTGCAGTGTTTGCAAGCCAAAAAGTAAATGTATTTTTGACATTTAGAAATGAGAAAGTATCACTTTTTTTTTGCCAAGAAACTTATCTGATGGAGAAAGAATTAGCAAAATCTTAAATGTCAATTTGCTGGCAAACATAAAATAGGCAATGCAAACCTTTGCCTCATATAGAAAAGATAATGGTAAAACCAGCTTTTTTCCACATTGACTTGTTCCGATAAGTTCTGCCTCTAGGATTTTTCATGGTAGACTGTTACGTGCCGTTGTACTTGTATATGGTGCTTGTATACAGAGGCTGGAAAAAGCTAAGGCATTGTGTGCATTTTAAAACAAAATTATACATTAAGAATTTAACAAAATAATGTTTGCATTATGATACTACCTTCCATTTTCTGGGAACCAGCAGAATGATATAATACACTTAACTCCATTTTAACAGAAACAGTTGCCTATGATGAAGTGAGATTCCTTTTGCTTGATGAATCTTCATTTTATCAACAGTTAATGAGCCTCAACTGCACTTCTCCAGCCGAGAAGAGAGAAGGGATTTGTTGTTTCACATGGTTGGAATACCTTGACTCCTGTTGTGCTACTGGTTCAGCATTTCTTGTAATTGGTTTGATAGCAAAGGGTCATCTGTTCTGAAGCTGCTGTTCATCACCTCTGTCTTGCTAGAATGACATCAATTTATCTATCTATCATAAACTTACTGGACCAGCAGTCTGAGACATTGATGGCTTATGTCAATATATAGTCATCCCAAGATGTAATGCATTTTACTTCCTGAATTTTTGAGATGCAGGAATGCTGAAATATTATTAGCAAAATTGGGATGGTGCACATTTGTTTTGTAGTCTCAATTTTTAGAGATGGCATCTACATACTTTGCAATAATGAATCATATAAAATTGTTTTTTCAAATTCTAGTGTTGCACTCTGCTTGTTCAGAAAAGCATCAATTATCTTGAAACTAACAGTGGACATTGATAGTTATCAAGACTGTTCAGAGTAATTTATCAGGACTATAAGAAAGGCTGGATTCCTCAGTCTTTCCAGCACAGCATCTTTAACTTGTTAGCGCGACTCCACAGTAACATTAGCCTTTTGGCAGGTCATGAATATTAAGCCTGATTTCCTGGTATGGGGTGAATGTACTAAAGGAAGGGAGAAGTTCCTCTTGGGTCCTGAACTAGTAGAACTGGGTGGCCTCTTTTCTTCCCCCACATTGTGTCATGTGCTTTTCTAACTCAAAGAAATTATTCTAAGGTTCTCAGGTCAGTGTAAACATGTGTTTCTCTTCTGCATCACCCCTTTTCATTATTTTCTGACTGGTTGTTCTGAGGTTTTGCATTAAAACTTTTATTCAGTGTCCAACTATAATCTTGTATTGAAAATCATGGACACTCTCCATGGATTATGGTAACCAATGCTATTGCAGACTCCTCAATTGCTATTTACACCATGTAACATTTTACAAGAAATGAAGCTATAGTGTAGTTAAGCCAGTTTATTGTTCTTCTCTTTTGGACAATGTTGAAAATGTATGTAAGAGGTTGCAAAGCCTGGATAGTTAAAACAGACCATAGGATCTTATAAAAATGGACACGCTTGCATAATCTTGCATATAAAGTATGTAGTAAAGAGAAAGATGGATAGAATCCAGCAGAACAAGGAACCTAATGATTTCCTTCCAAGTACCAAGAAGTGTACAGGTAAAGAAGAGCTGCTTGGTGATGTGAATGCTTCTTCTCCTTCCTTTGTCACTGTAGGTTCAGTTGACATTTGCTCCTGCATGCCTACTTGTTATATTCCACTTAATCACTCCTTTTTTCGTTAATGAAGGCAGGAAGAGAAGGAGCTCCCTCAGGTGTAGGAAAGAGAAAGTAATCAGGAGCTGTGCTTTGCTTTTAGGAGAGGTAGGAGCATGGCCTCTTTTGGTAGATGTTGATTTCACAGCTATTGTTGCACAGAAGGAATGCGGATTAGCTACCCGGCGTAACTGTAATTCTCACTCAGAAGAGTCCACAGGGGCACAGAACTAGATGTTCCCCTGTATATTATGAAATATGATGGCACAGGCTTAGAAGTGAGCTAATTATAACTTGGGAAAGAAATGAAAAAATAGATTGTGTTATTTTTTAACTTGCCTTTTGCTCTTCAGATTTTTTTTTTAATCTGCCTACAGTGGACTTTAGCTGACCTTCCTCAGCCCCTCTTCCTACCTCTTCATTTCCACCCCATATCTTGGAGGTTGAAAATGAGTGTATTCAATATGCCACAAGGCTTGTCTACATATTTCTGTCTCAGGAGAAAGCTTGGAAGAAAAAAACGGAATGACTATGTTGTATTATAAAATGGAACTAGGAATTTTGCACAGCAAAGAAATTTCAGTACAAAGGAATATCACAGTTGTCACATTTGCTGAGGTGCTGTAGCCCAGACTTGTCTTCGAACAGACTGCAGAGCTACCGTATTTGTAGTACATTTTGTGTTTAGCTGCAAGAATTAATTTTTTTAAGGTCAGGCAGCAAAGCAGGAGGAGAGCACACTTACGTGAAGACCAGTAACAGAGACCCAGACAAAGAAGGATTTCAGTAGGTATTTAAAAAGGTTCCTTCCCTGGTTAAAGAGAGATCATTTAAAATATAGGTGACTGTTGTAGGGGAAGCTGAGACCAGGAAGTGGGAAGAAAATGAGCATCGAGTACAAAAAATGGGTAGTCAGAGGAGCTATCCAGCTTACAGGTTATGATTGATTGTGTTAGAAAATAAAAGATGGAAAATAAGAAAAGATACTGGACAAAGAGACTAAACTGAGAAGGTGACAAGAGCTGAGGAGAAATATTATGTAGCTTCAACAAGAGAGGTGGTAAAAATAGGAGAGATGTTCCTTGCTGTTTCATGTGTAAGTGGTAGGATTACTTAGTAGATTTCTGTGTTAGGCCATCCTTTTCCGTACCACTTACTGAATTTACTTTCTGTGTACCGTGTGTTCTGTCAGCATGGTTCGAGTTATAAAAATGCAACACCTTGATACATTTAGAAATGCCATTTGCAAATCTTTAAAGAAATCTACTTGAAAGCTGAGAAAAGCTTAAAGCTAAAAAGCACATCTTTGAGTGTAAAAATGAGCTTTGCTTGTAAAATACGTGAGGAGAACCATTTTTTAATGGTTCTGTGCTTTCTTTGAGCTTCATCTTTGTTCTGCCTTTATGAATTCAGATCCCTCATGTCCTTTCCTTCTTCCCGTGTTTGACGCACCTCTTGATTGTTCCACAATTTATCTTTGCTGCCCAGGGAATCCAACCGTCTAGGGCTGGTGGCTTTATCCTGCCTTGGTGTCAAGGTCAAAATCTTTTCATTTTACAGGTAGAGTGGGTATCATGACCCCAGGGTCTGCAGCTGTTTATTTAAATCCTGTCAGTGTTCTCAAACTGAAAATGTCTGAGGTTTATGTCTGTCAGCTGCTTTATTGGGCTCTTGAGTGATATTTTGTCTAATTTCTCTAGCCAAGAATGTAAGTATTTTCATGTTAACACTAAGAGCCTGTGACATTAAAAACTCTCATATAAAAAAAGAGCTTAACAACATTCCTATTACAATTAAATCGAAGAATATATTTACAGCAGGTAAAATAATTCTGGCAACATAATAGAAATAAGTTTGCCTTATTACAGTTTCTGCATCATATCTTTAATCAATAGTTATGCTAAGTGTGTTTTTTTCTATTCTTGGAAAAACCATTGCAATAGGGAAGAATTTGAACTACGTTTTACATCTACAGGGTTCGGGATTTTAACAAGAGATCAAGTTCCCTTTAGCCCATTTTTTTGCCAGTATAGAGTACCTAGACTTTCTGATTGGATTTGCCTGAGGTGTAGTAGGGTTACAAGATTATTTTTCCCTTATGAGCAAAAGGAAACATTTCTGTCAACCCCCAAAATTTTTGAGATATTATTGCCTAAATATTTCACTTCTCCCCCCTTCCAATCTCCTAATTCTTTCCCCCCAAAAAGAAAGCCTAAATCTGACAATCTACTTGGAAAATTTCAGCTAAAACAGATGACTGGTATGGAAGATTAATGAGCCTCTGAGAACAGCTCATAACTTCAAGGGCCTCAGATCTGTAGTTGCTGAGAACCTTTTCTTTATCCATTTCCAAACTATTAAAAGAAAAGAAAACATACAGATTTCTTAAAATTTAGATATTCATATTGTTGATATGCTTGTTTGAACTGCAAGAAAGCATTTATTTATAAATTACATGCAGTTTAAAAATCTGTTAGTGATTTATATATGCTAAATGACTGAGTATTTTGAAAGGCTGCCCTTAAATTTGCAAATACTAATGTCTCTTGCATTCTTTCTGCTGATAGTCCTGTGAATAACAAACTGACGTACTTGTGGAAGTTAAACTTCCACAGGCACAAATTATGAATTCACAGCCTTTTCCATTAGAAGGAAAACAAAAGGAACCCCACCCAAAACCTGATGTTCTTACTAGTTTTGGTCTGTTGAAGACTTAGTCTTTGATGTTGAAAGGGAATGTGTCAGTCATCATGCCAGTTCAACACTGGAAACTGTAATTCTGAGAAAGCTGAAAAAGACTTTTCGAAACAGAATCTGTAGGCATCCATAAAAACCCAAATCCCGGTGCCTTATACAGTTGAGTAGCTGTGTTGACTTTTAAAGAGTGTGGCATATTATTTCTATTCAAAAATGGTTTTATGTCTGCTCAATTTGCAGTAAGATAGATTACTCATGCTGTATGTGCAGATTGTTGTTGTACTCAGTGGTCCAGGCATATGGGCATTTGTGTCAACTAAGCTATTTTGACAAATTTTATCAACTCTGTCAGCAAAACATTTACATATTCTAATGTGGTAGTAATCCGAGTTTATCAGGATTCATCTACCTTTTTTATCATCTGTAAAGAAGATTGCTATAGTTTTTGAAGAATCATTATTTATTCATCTTAATTTAGGAAATTACCTTGTCTGTAACCAAGCTGAAGTCCACATACAAATAAGCAGCAAGACCCAGATCATAAAGAGAACCAGATGCAGTGGGCCTCCTACACTCCTAATGGCCTCCAAACATGTGGTCTAGTACTTCTGGCTAAATGCAAGTCACAAATTAGGCTTTCGCCGCTGCTGTGAACAAGTCAATACCATTTACAGAACAAAATATTGATTTTCAGTTACCAATTCCATATGATCACTGTGTTTTGTGTGTATTCAGAAGTAGACAGAGGCATAGTTTATTAAAAAACTCTGTTTAAGAGATACATTTTGCAAGTAGTGCTCTTCCAAATGTATAGTGAAGAGTGCTCTACTTGCTTTGTCTTTCTTTGAAATAACCTTACTTGACTTAAGTTTGCTTGATATCTTAAGCAAAATTAATCTTTCTGAAGAGATGACTGAGCATTTTGGTACAGTGTTTTGCAAGCATCTTTGAATGTACTCCTGTAAAGCCCTCAGAAGCCACATGGGAGGCTCTGAGACCAGCATCATTAGCATGGAAGTGAACCCGACCTGTTCTGGGGTGGGGTTTGGTACCTGGGACTCAATGCCAAGGCAGTCCTGGCTTCTGAGTCAGAGTATGTGCAACCTGAGCTTGTGTGTGCTTTCAGAACAGTTTATCCTTTTGAGAAATAAGGCTTATGTATTCCAGCAAGGTGCTTAAGCTCAGATGCAACTGAATGAATAGGCAAGAGGACCTGCTTTCTCATCTAACCAGCTGAAATAGCATTTCAATGTCATAACCAGAATTATTCTGCTTATGTAATTCAGGTCAGTGCCCTTTTATGTGGGCCTATGTTCTTATCTATGTATTTAGTCTTTAGCTTTTTTTTAAATTAGTGGATGATTAATAGAGGATGCAAGATGGCAAAGCAGGGATGAAATATATTATACTCTTTTTACTGTTGAATTATTTGAGGTTTTTTTGTGTCTTTAAAATGTTCCTGTTTAATTTGTTATTATTATTGAGTCCTTCAGTATTTTGTCTATATTGCGCAGATGAAACATCTGAGGCCGAAATTTATTTGCTAAGTATATTGAAAAATCAATCATACATTCTAGAATTCTTGCTGACTCATCTCTTACTTCTTGGGTCACTCTGTCTTTAATTTTTTTCTTCTTCAAGATTTTAACCTGGAATTGAGTTTTGGTGTGGGAGAATGGCTTTTTTTTTTTTTGTTTGGTTTTTTTTTGTTTGTTTTGTTTTTTTTAAACTGCAGTGGTTTACTTTAAAGTGTTCTTAACTCATTTTCTTGTAGCATACTACATACAGTTCTACTTGAATGCTTAAAAATATATTATACTTGCCTTGTTGAAATGCAGTTGACACATGGCTGGAAGAAATTTAAAGCTGGTAACTGACAGCAGCAAGCTTGTATTATACAATTTAAGGTCATAGGTTTTGTCATTATCCTCCATTAGTTTGGATTATGATATTGCAAAAAAACCCCTCCAGTGTATGTATGAAAGGCATATGCTTCTTTGTATAATCCCTAGAAGAATTTTTTAGACAGCCTGGTCTAGTCAAGGGACGGTTCTTGAGTAACACTGGCTACGGGGCCCTGCTCGAGGCCACTCAGCGTTATTCTGGGAGTGACCCTGGTTTCCTGGGGGCTGCCGCTCGCAGGTTCCCCAAATGCAGGGTGTCCTCCAGCAGCTCTGTTAGTGCTGGCTCCTCTGGGTGAGAGAGAGCCCCAGGCCGATGGTGCGGGCGCAGGCGAGGATAAAGACCAGAGAGAAGGGCCCTGGTGTGATTTTCAGCTCTTTTATTTCCTGGGAGAAGCAGCAGAGAAGGCAGGAGAGGGTCCAGGGTCCAGGAGAAGCGGCGCAGGGATCCGGGAAAGCTGAAGGCTTCAGCAACCAGAGGCTCAGACCCAGGGAAAGCAGGGGATTTATAGGGATACAAGCAGGGGAGAGTAACCAGTTGGGGTACAGTGAGTAGCATGTAACCAATAGAGAACCGAACTGCAACGAAGTTTCTAGAACATAACCTTATACAGAACATTAGGTAATGTAACAACTAACCAATGAACTGAAACATGGAAATGAAGGTGCAAGGGATGCTGGAGGTGAACCAAAAGCTCACCCTGACCGCGGAACGGTGGCAACCTCAGGCTGTGCCCATCAGTCTTGAGCCTGTGGGGCTGTGGCTTTTGCCAAATACGCCGCCACACACGCCGCCACACTTGGGTTGTGTCACTTCATCAAAACAGAATGTAAATCTGAACCTCTCTGATGTTCTCAGTACTTCTGCACACTTTGCAAACAAATGACAAATTTTGTCTGGGGGAACTTGCAAAGTGGTGGATGGGAATAGATGTTTACCAGAAAAAAAATTGTTAGCCTTTTTTTTTTTTTCCTTTTCTTTAAATAGTTGTATTTGAAGCTTTGTTTTGATTTTAGTACTGTAGAAAGGGAGGGAATGGATGTATGTCATCACCGCTCTCTATGCGGGGACATATGTCCCATGGGCATAGGGAGTGCCTTAAGTCCATACCTGAAGTAGTATTTTTGTCACTTTTTAAGATGTGTCTGTTCTGATTAAAAACCATACATTGTTTTTCCTGTGTATAGACTAATACACAGCCTTGATAGCATTCGTATCTATCTTAAAAAAAAAAAAAAATCCTCATTTCAGGTAAGACTTTTAGATAATCTGAATAATTTCATCATGTCAATTCCTTGTATGAGTGTGTATTAATTCACTGTTGTCAATCTTAATATTTTTAAATGTTAAAAAAAAGCAGATAAAATTTCAGAATATCGAAAACCTTGTTATTACCTTAAGAAAACAGCAAAAGTACAAAGAGCTTTTTAAAAACTAATTTGCAGGAGTGTGATCATATTTTGTAGTCTTTATCTGGGTGTGTTATAAATGCTGGGGCAAATGTTGCTTATCAGGATTGTTGATCCTGCTATATCTAAAATATATACTTGTCCACAAATGACACTTCATCAATCCCAGCTATCCAGATGTTTCAGATATATTCTTGAAGGTTTTGTAATTGTATTTTACACACATGTGCATGTGACACTCAAATGTGTGGAGAAAAGTTTGCTTATCAGTTACTGGGGAAGTGTGTGCACATATGTCTATAATAATGTACTCTGAGCCTTGTGATATAAAACTTCTTCCGTTTCTAGATTTCCTGTTGCCCTGACTTTTGCAGTTCTGGGTGTTATCATTCTTTTGTATCTAGTTTCTCACATTCTTCTATGTAAACATAGCCATGTTATTGTAACGGTATCTTATTGTTTACATACCTTTTTCCTGGGCACAGAAGTTTGATGGACATTTCCTTTGACCACTGTGATTGAGGGATGACAAGCTCGTTCCTCCAATGGACAGTGATTTCTAAAATGCATATATAATAAACAGGGCGGGTCTTGCCCGGGCACTTTGCTCCTTGGTCTCCTGACAGGTATTTCTTGTCTCTCCTTCTTCCTTCGTGTCGTTACTGCGGCAATTTCCCAAAAATGTCTTTGGAGATTTTTGGTTTGTATTGCCTATTAAATTAAACTTCATCCTCCATCTTGCTGTTCTCAATATTTTCTTTTGAAGCATATATAGCTTGACATGCTACAAATTCAATTGTTTGAAAGGACTAAAGTATTGTATGAGTAAAATGACTGAGTTCTTTTTGATAGGATCAACAAAAAACAGGTACTCTAAAAACTGGGGTGGATTTTGGTCCTATTTTCCCAATACTGTTATTTCACAGTTTTCAGTTTATTTTTGCTGTCAGGCCAGTCTCTATCCTAAGGAAAAAAAAAACCAAAATAAAACACATTACTTTCTAGCTCTTCTGTTCTATAACTTTCTTCATCTTCTTTTGCAATCTTTGTTTTCAAATCAGATTCTGTTTTGGCTTGGTTTCCTAAAGGAATATCATATGTAGGTGAGAAGGAAAAAGACCCCTTAGTCTTCACTAAGGAAATGGCCATCATAATGTAATAATAGACACAAGATAATTGAAGCAGAGAGAGATGTGATTGGAAGCCAAGGAGACCAGGTTTTGTGAGTTCTGCTGTTTGTGGATTCAGTTTGTGTCAAGAATTTTCAGTGCCAAAACACATATGAAGCACACACACATTGTCATGTTTGTTTCATCACAGTGATGATGTTACCTATGGGCATATAGAAGGAATTAGATGCCATTTATTTTAAATAAGGATGTGTGGACCAATCTGTATACACATATGCGTGAGAGTGAAAGAAGACCTTGTATTAGCTGGCACTCCCTTTTCTATCCATCCCAGAGGCTGCCATTTAGCAGACAGGGAACAGCAATAAAGGAAATTTGTCAGAATTAGAAATGGGGGAGAAGTGCAATCAGACCATATAAAAGAAGCACTTTCAAGACCTGTAGGAAAATATGACAGAGCTTTTTCAACTTTTGTGTGACCTTTCTCCTGATGAATAGTTTTTTTTGCATGAGATAGAGAAGCTTGAGCCAAGCCCCCAAAAAATCAACTTTCCCTTCAAATTAGTATTTCTGAGAAAATTTAGTAATGAGATCCATGTGGGGGGATTTTATTACTCCAAAACATCCTCATATTTGCATTATCTGGAAAAAAACAAACGTAATAGAGAGAAAAATCTCCAAGAAAAACTATCACTTTCAACACTTGCTCTTAACATTATACTAAACCCCAAAAAAGTCAAGTATCTTAACCCTGAATTAATGCAACTTCAAAAATGTGTGACTATATTAATCTTTTAAAATATTTTTGTTGTGACATAATTGTGTTAGGAGGAGCTTTGATGCTTTTAAGGCTGGGGAGAAAGTGTTATCTTGTGCACAGACTTGCTGAATAGCCACATAATCTTACATACCTGCATTCATTTTTCCTCCCCATACTCTCATTGCTCCTTTCTGGGTCATTTCAGAAACTAATTTTTTGAGTTCCTTGCGTTACAAAGATTTGCACAAGGAGATGTTTTAGCACACTTCTGGGTACCATTAAAAAAACCAGTTTCTGTCTTTATAAATCTTTCTAAATATCCAGGTACAACAACTAAATCATGCCAGCAGGGGTCAGTTTAGTACCAATGGAAATTGAAATGGCAGGACTGTACACTTGAGTAGCTAGAACAAATGTGAAACTTTTATAATCAGACTACAAATAAACTGTGTATATAACTTGGTATAGAGTTACTAAAACAATTTTTGCTATTCTTGTTAGATTTGAATTTGAGTCCTTTTCTTAAAAATTAATGGACAAATAACCTTTCTGGAGTTTTTTTGATTTCCCACAATATTTTCAGTATTTTGTCCTTGAAAAGTATGTGAATGGTGTATTTCACACTTTGCAAGAAAAGTGTATCTTCATTACAAAAAAGTATAGAAACAATAGGATATGAAAAAAAATTATTTCTGTGATGTCTCACATTTAAACTGAAAAATTGGAACCTTATGTAGATACATGAAAGCCTTCAGGTAAATTTCTTCAAAGGCAGGAGTACTGGTATATGCATAGAGCTTGCCCACCATCTGAACCTTCACATCCGTCCCACCTTCCTTCCTCTCTCCCGTAAAGAAACCTTCACTGACTTCTTTAGAACCACCAGGGCACTTTTGGATTTCTAGTGTTTGCCTGAGGTCACATATGGCCATAGTTATTCAGTAAGGTAAACATGTCTAACATACAAAATAGAAAGCAAGAGGAGGATAAAAAAGGGAAAAATGATAAAAAAGTGTCAGATATAGAGAGTTGCTGTGAGCTTTGTATTTTTCATGCAGTTGCTTTTTTTTCTGCAAGTATCTGGCTTTGTCTTCTGTTTGCAGTCTATGCCACTTTGATGCATATTTCATTTGTAGAATAACTACCCAGGTGCATCCATTTTTAAATTCTTGCATTCCAGGAAAAAGTAAATGACAGCATATATCTTTTAGAAAGGTTTAACTTCTTGTTAGTTCAATAGTGACACTTGTAGAAAATCTTAGTTTGCATTTGATCACTCTTTCACGAGTAGAGTTAAAATTGTCAAATACTAGTTTTAGTGATATAATTGATGCAATATAATGATGTACCCGAAGCTAGGGTTACAAGGAGCTGTTTTTAAAGTATAAAGTATAGGAGGAAATATACCACTGAGAACATTCAAAAATAGTTTTTTTGATTCAAACTTGTTGCCCAGTCAAGACTGAAATAACATCATATATTTCAAGATTGAAAGATTGGAATAACATAATGTTATTGGAAAATTTTGACTGACTGTAGCAGCAGCAGCAAATATAACAATTTGTGTTGCTTTTTTTCATCTGATTTTCTTTGAAAACTGTATCTTCCTGCTCTCTTCTGTACTTTTATTTCCACTCTACCATGTTCTGTAGATTATGTAACTGTAGTGGGTATGACTTTATGGAGTACTAAAATATATCTAATTAAATTACATGGAAATTCAGGGCAAGGACCTGTCTTATGTTTCTATTTGTGATAATTTTTCAGAGATTTTCTGTGATGATTTTGACTTTGGTATATAAAGCTGCTCCAAGATTCCCCAAACTTTGGGACTTAGGTACAAACATTAGACACCTCTGTCCATGTTTACATTTTTGAAAGGTCTTAGTGACTTGGCCATGTTTCTCTGGAAAGAGGCTATGAATTAGAATACAGTTTTTTAACTTCTCTTTTAAATACTTCAAAGGGAAACATTTTCCCATTAGAATATAATATTCTTTAAAATGATCTTGTGTGAAGTTGGATACAGCAAGGAATAAATTAATTTTGAATGTTTGGAGACAAATTTTGTTGCTTTTTAAAACCTGCATTGTCAATTATGCACCTGTTGGCTGACTTTCCATTACTAATTTAGCTTTGGCCAATTTGTGCAAAATTGCTGGTTGAAAGATTGCTAATACTTGCAGAATGTTACAAATGTTGAGTCCCATTTTCTTTCCTCAATTAGAGTAGGTGTGGTGTTAAATCTTAGTTCAAAAAGCATCTGGTAGCTGATACCTGTCTCGCTTGTCCCTTTCGATCTGCCACAAATCAAAGTTCTTTGCCTCCTTTATGTCATTCCATGTGTTTACCTGTCTGCGTTGCCACCTGTGGGTTTTTTCCCCCAGAGAACAAAATAATACTTTTCTTACCAATTTGGTTTCCCTGAGATGGATCTACGAGTCTTGGACACAGGTTATAAATCATTATTCTTTCTAGTCAGTTGAACACAAAAGATTGATCTGACTTTTCCTTCCCCTGCAGTATTTTATCACTTCCTTCCTCAGTTATGCTCTTGCACTCTCTTAAGTGTACTGGGGGCCAGCCTTTCAAGGTCTGTCCTCGCATACTGTGTCTTCAACTTTGCTTAAGTCTTAGGAACAGGATTGCTTGCTCAGAACTATTTGTGGCTCTCCATTTTGTCCTCCACAAAGGGCAAAACCTGCCTTTTCTTGACTGCTGTTCTATCTTTGAATAAGTAAGGTTTTTGCCCATAAATAATATGTAGATTGTCTTTACTTAGAGAACATTGCGAGAGTCTTGAACTAGTATGTCTTTGGTTTAAAAAATTCCAGCAACAAGATTTCTGAACAAATGTTTCTTGTACTTCTATTCACGGACCCAAAATGGGCCTGGGTCTGCCAGTGTTTGTGCTAAGATGTTAGAGAAGGACTGCTGTTTTTCACACAGAGGCGGTGGGAAGGAGCATCTAAACTGCCAGGACTCTTGAATTCCTGTTCTAAACCCTGCTATTACTTTCAGTGTCTTGTCAACTGGTACAGAACCTAGGATGCTCTGAGCAGTGCTCTGTTGCAGAACTTTTTGGTTTGTGGAACATATGTCAGGCATACGGTGTGGTTCTTGCAAGATGTGGTAAATGGCTCAAGAGGATAATATGTTGAAAAGTTGGCAAAACTCTGAATGATATGGAAGTAATTTGCTATAATCATCAGGTTTTCTGATGCAATCACTTGGTAATTGCATACTTTGAGGCTAATGACAGAGAGTAACAAAGAACAGGAAACCACTACGTCTGTAAGTGGAAATATTGCTTATAAAATGTATATAAGCCCCCAGTGTTTAAAATACCCCACAGGATGAGAGGTGGTATGTGGGAATTTCTTCTGCTTGTTTTAAAATCAGCTCTAATAAGGTAGGTGGTCTGAGAAACCAGACACCTGCAAAGGACTTGGATGGTCCAAAGATTTTTCAGGAGTTTGGTGTTTCAGTGCAAACCTTGACAAGAAAGCATTTCTGTGTGAAGGTACCTAGGATAGTGATAGTGTCCCCAAATTTATACTGATGGGTAAAGGAAGTGTTGCACGAGAAAACAGAATAGACTATTATGCACGTTAAAAGCACAAGAGCCCCATGTCCCCAACAACCATTACACACCCTGACACCTTTGCAACTGAAAAATGACTTATTTCAGGTGACTGACTTCCGTATCTTCCAATGATTGAGGCAAAGCTGGTCTGTGCTTGTGTAAATCAGAGGACCTATGAGGCAGCAATAGCGATGTGTGACTTTTGTGGCTATTAATGTTTCATTTCTCAATCTTCATTGGTTATATTTTGTCCAGAATTCATCCTAATAGGGAGCCAAGGAACAATTATCGAGTGTGGGTAAGATTCTTTTTACATAGAGAATGTTTGTCTTGTTATTATGTTGAAGTTATGCGGTGTGAGCTTCTCTCAAAAATGCAAGGAAGTTATATGCTGATGGAAACATTGAATGGAATGGGCTAAAGGAAAACTAGTTTACTGTAATTCTAAGGTATTTTCCATCTCATTGCTCAACATTGTCAAATGGTGCTTCGTATAAGAGTAGGATAATATATGGGACCCACTACATGTGGGGAGAGCAATGGTGCTGAATATTAACATTTAATTATGTCCATAGTCTCTCCCATTAAATAAACTTCAAAAATACCTGCTCAAGGGGAGTACAACAGAAAGATAAGAAGACCCACAGGGCAGGAGAGCATCTAGAAACAATGAAGATGGATGCTTAGAAACAGTGAATTTCAGATAGGATTTTCAGCAGTTGTTCTGCTCTGTGATTCGCAGGTTTTGTTAAGAAACCATCCTGACTTTAGAATTAATCTTCTCTAAAACAAAGAAACATATATGGACCTTCAGCATTCAGAAGTAAACTTGATTAACTATTGCCATAACTTCCAGTGAGCAGGTCAGTCTTCATTTCAACACAGGTATGGTCTCAGGAGGAGCTGGGAATTCAGTGAGGTCCTGAGGTTTTCAGCTCTGATTTGAGTCAAGGAAGAGGAGGGGCAGACACTGACTTCTTCTCTGTTGTGACCACTGACAGGACCTGAGGGAATGGCCTGAAGCTGTGTCAGGGGTTAGGTTGGATATTAGGAAAAGGTTCTTCATCCAGAGGGTGGTTGGGCACTGGAACAGGCTGTCCAGGGAAGTGGTCACAGCACAAGCCTGGCAGAGTTCAAGAAGTCTTTGGCAACACACTCAGGCACATGGTGTGATTCTTGAGGTGTCCTGTGCAGGGCTGCGAGTTGGAATTGATGATCCCTGTGGTTCCCTTCCAACTCAGCATATTCTATGTTTCTGTGAGTCAGAAAAGCTAATATATTCACTAAGGTCAAGCCAAAGGTGGGCACAAATAGGTTCCTGGGAAGGTTATCTAATGGCTGAAGACATTCAGCATGCATTTTTTTCAGCATGCGTATTTTGTATACTTTTGGACTTAAGTCCAAAAAGCAACTATGTTTAAGCAACTATGTTTTGGCCCCTGCTGTGCAGAATCATATCTATTGGTATCATCTGTAGTCTTTTAGTATGACTTCAGATGCTCTTTAAGCAACCTTAGTAAAATATATGACAGTTAAATGATTAGACTTGGCTTTCCTCTCCAGTTTGTGATGACTAAACTAGGGATTTAAATTCAGTGTTTTTAAAATGAAATAAAAGGTTACTATCCAGGCATTCTGCATGCCAGCCCGTATAATTCAGAAGTGTAGTTTGAAGTGAGACAAAGTGATAGTATCCAGAACTATCTTGTGCAGCAGCTACAGGAGAGATGCTGACTCAATATACAGCCTTTGGGGTAAATTCCTTATTGAAAGAAAAAGCCTTTATAGAAATCCGTGCTTTGAATAGCTTTTTGGCCTCTGAAGAGTATATTTGTTTCCCTCCCTGCTAAACTGGTTCGAAGAAAGACTTAATTAATACAAAGCTATACATGTGATGTGTTCTTCTTGGCTTTAGTTTCTCATTTTGCCCTTAATGTTGTTAATTAGTTGTTAATTGGTTTTATAGTAGTTTTATTTCTAGGGAAAACCAAAGTGTTCTCAGTTTTTCTGTGTATGTAAAATGTGCAATGGTGAAAAAAGTATAGACATTATGGGAAAGGATGACATTTCTTTGTGCTGGAGAAATATTCTAAATTGCATTAGAGGAAGTCATCAGAAGAAAATCAATAGAACACTTTTTTCTTACTAGCAATAATTTGCATGACCTTGTGTTTTTCAGCATTTGCCCGTATTTCCTACAAAGATGTAGCAAAGTCAAATCTGTCTTAGGGCAGTGTCACTATGTTGATTACATAATTTAGTTATTTCCAGTACTGGATTGAATTAATAGGAGAAATACACTGGTCTGATCCATCCTTTACCCAGCTATACAAATATGTGAGGATAGAAGAGATACAAACTAATAAAAATTAATATAAATATAATCTAGCATTCTCTATGAGGCAGCATTTGCAGACCAGAGACAATCCAAAGGGATTGCTAGAAAAAATGATCTTAATGCTGGTTAATAAGAAAACAGACTAAAGCATTATTGAGCCAGTAAACTGGAGGCTTTTTACTTCATTCTTATCTCTCTCTGCTTTGTGCCTGTTCATAGGTTTTCCAAGTATAAGCACTAGAAAATGTTTAATTTCTTTTCCTTTTGAATTCTTTCAGAATTATTACATTAAAATAATAATGGTCATTCTTGCAAATCTGAAGGTGACAACTTCTCCTTGTCTAGTCATTTTATTAAAAAAGAAAAAGCACAGAATTTGTTTATTTTAGCTAAAAATTGGTTTAGGTAAACTAGTGAAAAAATCTTACTTGAACACATCTGGACTTGTTTAAGGTTGACATGGGCTAAATCAGTATGAACTAGATTGTACTGCTTTTATTCAGACCAAGTTATTTTTCCTTCAGCTTAACAAATAATTTCAATACTAATTTCAAACTGGTGTATTTGGATGCTGATGATGCGCAGTAGCCTGGATTCAGCTCTTCTATTGAACTTTAATTCAGTAGAGAGTTATGTCAAGTAATGAAACTATCTTAATTTTCTCATGATGGTTTTGAAGCTGAAATATCAAGTTGAGTTTCATCTTAAAAAGGAAGGAAAGGAAAAAAACACAACCAACAACAAATGTCAAACCTCACTGAGTCGTTTCAAGCTGTGCGAGTGTAAGGGTTTAGACACGTGAACAAAGTAGGTGTTGTTAACTTCTCTGCGGTAGCTGTCCATAAACATAGCCCAGCACTTCAAGGTAAAACACTGTTAATGAGCTCCTATTCCTAAACTGTGTAGTACTGAGGGTATGCAGGCTGCTTTTTCCACAATGAACTGATGCCCTTTCAACTTTGTCTGTGATCACTTAGCTTTATAATGCCATCTCTAATAAACATCTTGAAAGGTGTTTGTGCTTTGAAAGAATGAAACAGATAAAATATCTAGCTGTTCTGAAATTTATGAGGGCATTTTGAAGAAACTGTTACTTCTTGTAAAGGTAGGAAATTGGATTTTTTGGCATCTCTTCCTTTGCTTTCTACCTCTCAGCTGTTGGAGGTCCTGCAGGGAGCATGGAAATGGGTGTCTCTTTGAATCATAGCAAGAGCCAATTAATTTAGATATGGCATCATCTACAGAAGTCACCAAATTTCAAAGGTAATCAACTCTTGCCACACTGTTAGAAGAATGGATGATGTTTTAATAGGCAGATATTTGGACTTATTTTCACAAGCAATTGATTTGAGGAAGATTAACGTGTCTCCTATAAATTAATTTGAAATCATAAGGGTATTACTGACAAATATGAGAATATTCATTCCTGCCTTGAAATATGTTAAGATTTTTTCACTTACTTTTTGGTGGAAGTGAGTTTTAAACACAACTATGGAAGAGTATTTGATATATCCATTTTGAATTTACTGTCTTTAGAGTGTTCTCTTAACTGAGTAGTTCTTAATTCTCACATTACGAGCAGTTCACGACTGGTTTCTAGACTATTCATAATGTCATGTACTTTTAAGTTTTCTTTCCAAAGGTAAGAGTTACAATTTGATTTTCATACGTATGACTTCAAATTATTCTCTTCACTCTCCTCTTTAATCCTATCATTCAGTAATATCCTTCATATTTTAATCCATATCCTTTGCCATACTATTCCTTATGCATCATCATTGATTTTTAACTGTAACTGCTGATGAGCTGGGATCTTTTTTTCTCTATCATTACTCTCTGTGTTGCTAACTTTCTTGAGTTGATAATCTGGATCATCATTTTTCTTACTTATTTTGCATTCATCAACAGGAGTATATTTTGGTTTTGCTTTACTAGTTCATTTAGTGTGCTCTGAAGTGCCTTGTTGTATTCTCTGGTCCTGCACATTGTACTAACTTTTACCTAGAATTATTGCTGCCACTTTTACATTATACATTTCCACTTTTTTCCCCTGTTCTAAGCTGCTAACCGTGGGAGATCTAAAGCGTATGTTGTGCCTCTTTCTACAACCAATCCAATCAAAATAGAAAAAAATAACAGAATTCACTGTGCACCAAATCTGTTGGCTAGTTTCAATGGTGAAATAGGTAGGAGGGCTAAAATGTATGAAAGAGAATAAAGCTGCCACTTTCCTTCTTCTGACTTCGAAAGAATTAAATAGATAGATAAAACAGAACATTTTAGCCTAAAGATTATAATTCCCTACATATAATTACCGTATTGCATAATAATTTTTAAAACTTAGAAAACAGGGGAGAAAGAACTGCTTTAAACAATGTCAGTTAATGAATTTGGACTTGTGGAATTGCTGTTTCCCGTGCTTAATTTCCTGCATCAATTCAAAACCACCTACTTTTTGACATTTCATGGTCTCCAAAGCAATTAACCGTCATACCCCAATCTACAGTTGTGAATTTAGATGAAGAATAAGCTGCAGGGACAGAAGAACTGTGAAAAAGCAGTTAAGATGGTGCTTTGTTGTTGATATTTCTGGTAGTTGAAAAAAAGATGGAATAAGAAAAAGATCTCCTAAGTAGAATATATTTCTGAATTTTCTGAGTGGCATTAGTAGCCATATTATAGTTTCATTTGCATGTTTCACCTCCTTTTCCTACTGTTTAGTGAATCCAGAAAAGATTGTTTGCAAGTCACAGATCAGTTTACTTCAAAGGACAAAGCAGATAAGCAAAAATGCACAGATATTTTTGCTATATGTGTGCAGTGCCCCGTTAACCTTTTAGATTGGAGGTATGTATCCACATCTGGTAAGTTTCCTTTTAAGTGACAGTTGGAAAAATATTGCTACTGTTTGTGTCATTAATTAGGTTTTTTTACAGGCTTAATTTCTGCTGCAGTTTCCAGAGAAGAAAATGTATATATCTTGTGAAGAGGAAAGGGGATCCTTTACTTATGTTTCCAAAGGTCCACTCATATGTTACTAACTCATTTGATTACTATTGCTTCTCCTCAGTATTATAAAGTTTCCTGATTTTTTTCGAGATTTATAGCTTCTTACATTGATAACGTTTATTAAAACTTGCAGACTGATGACCTTCCTCAATTTAGTGAATGTCTTTCTTTGAAGATTATATAGCTTTGATGGGAGAAAATAGAAACTCTCTCTGTACGTAGGTTTATTTGCTAGATCAAGATTAAATGATGGATTACTAACAGAATGTGTTTTAAAGCATTTATTTTATTTGAGATACGTCCATGCATTTTTGAGTCAGTTATAAATTAGAACATTAATACTATGATACACAGAAGATGAAAATATTATTCATTTGCGCCAAAGAGTGCAATGATTTTCAATATTAAAAAAATAATTGATTTAATACTGCCTCTGTCAAATTGATTTAGTATTTTAAAATTATATTGTTTATGAATTTTGCTTATTCTTAATATAATATTGTTGGCTGTGTGTTAGCTATTTCAGGGTAGTTACCAAATAATTGCTTTTTCATGTGACTGATTGAAGCTTCATTGGTAAATCACTTCAGACTGTTTTTCTAAAGACCGTCAAGTATAGCAGTTCTCCAGGTCCAGTTAAATGATTAGTTTCTGCTGGAGTTTTTACTGATAATGTTAAGGGAACTTTATCTTAAACTTTTTGTTAGTCCTACTGCTTTCCCCAATGCTCTTGTTACGCTCCTGTTTTTTCTTTGCCATCCTGCTGACTATAGAGAATCATGCTGTGGTATGGAAAGACAGCCACCATCTAAAGAGTGATACAAATACATGGCTTCCCTTGGTACTACCATGGCCTGTATAGTTCTTGTAAGTTGTTATGTAAATCTTGTATGGATACTATAAAACTACAAAATTACTTTAAAAAAAGTTGGTTTCTGTTCTTTATGTGGGACTAAAATTTTTCAAAGTTGTGTCAGTGTAAGTGGTAATTTGTATATGTAATCTGAAGGATATCTTAAAAGGTGATTATGCTTGGACTACATATTTATGTAATGAGAAGAATGTCTGAAGCATTGTCCAGAGTGACATGGAGGTAAATTTGGCTAGAAGAAAGAGGCTAAGAGCTTGGGTATGCACGCTAGACAGAGCATGCCATAAGGTATTGAAAAGAGCTTTTTCTCTCTCATCTGCTTCTGTTACTTTGTCTGTTGCTTGTACTTGAGTAGATGGTATTGTGAAGTACATCCTCACATATAAAAAAATATAGAAACTGCAAGCAAATATGAGTGCAGTTTCTTCTTGTTTGTATTTTGTAGCCTTTCTTTCACATTTTTTACTTTGTGTTTGTGTGCCAGTTCTGCAATGGAAATGCTATCTGTGATTGTTACTGATAATGGCAGGACTGTCATAACTCTCAAGTGTCCTGTCATTTTACAGGTACTTTGCCTTTTTCAGAGAGGAGTTAGTATTCAATGATCAGACTGTTTGAATTTTTTTAAACCACACTGAAACACAAAAATGAGATGAAAGAGGTGCTGCTTCCATTGGGAGAATCAATCTGCTGACATCCTAAATGGCCAGCATACTTGTGTCTCTCTTGTGGCTCTTGATGTTTGGAGAGAGATGAGCACAATTTTCCAAACTTGTTTGTGGAGACTGCCATTTGTGGCCATGAATTGTGGGTCCTGTCTACAAGAGTCAGAAAAGGTGATACTTAATGCCAGTACTGCTGGCAGTTGTATTATAAAGTAAACTGAGAGCAGCAGCTTAAAGATACATGAAACAGGTCAGAGGATAGTGTGGGGATTTATGCTTCTTCCTTAGGGTTCATCTCTGTGATTTACACAGGGATTTTCCTGTGCCCTTTTGGAAACCATTGGTGAGATGAAAGAGCAGAGGTCAGGACAAGTGAGCTGATGAGCTCTCTCCTTCTCTGCCCTGAAGCAGGATGTCAGTAGGGTGGAATTCACTCTGACAAGGGTGGGGCAATCAGAACATAAGAACAGCTCTGCTAGGTCAAGCCAAAATCCACCTAGCCCACTTTTTTGTCTGATAGTGACCATAAATAAATATTCAAGTACAAATATAAAATTATCTTCCTTCTAAAGTAGCTTTCTAAGATGCAGGATGCTGTAGTTTGTCTTTCCAAGCAGAGTTGAATCTGACTTTGCTCAAGGCCTAACTTTACTTTTTTCCACTTAATCCATTGCTTTTTTATTTCTATTCTTGTTTTCTACAGCATCCTGTAGAAATGCAATCTGTAATGTGGTTACATTTTATCTGGAGTTTAATTTATTGTTAAAATTCTGTTGTTGTCCAATATAGAGTAGAATAGAATAAGCTGAGTTGGAAGGAACCCACAAGGATCATTGTGTCCAACTCCTGGCCCTGCACAGGACACCCCAAAGATCACACCATGTGCTTGAGAGCATTGTCCAAAGGCTTCTTGAACTGTTAGGCTTGGTGCTGTGACCACTTCCCTTGGGAACCTATTCCAGTGCCCAACCACCATCTGGGTGAAGAACCTTTTCCTGCTATCCAGCCTAAACCTCCCAACTCAGTTTCATGCCATTCCCTAAGGTCCTGTCACTGGTCACAAGAGCGAAGAGATCTGTATCTGCTCCTCCTCTTCCCCTCATGAGGAAGTTCTAGACTGCAATGAGGTCTCCCCTCAGTCTCCTCTTCTCCAGGCTGAAAAAACCAAGTGACCTCAGTTGCTCCTCATGTGGCTTCCCCTCAAGGCCCTTCACCATCCTCGTCTCCCTCCTTTGGGTGCTCTCTAATAGCTTAATGTCTTTTTTATATTGTGGTGCCTAAAACTGCACACAGGACTCAAGGTGAGGCCACCCCAGTGCAGAGCAGAGCAGGCCAATCCCCTCCCTTGCCTGGCTGGGAATGCTGTACCTGATGCCCTCCAGGACACACTATTGACTCATAGTCAACTTGCCACTGACCAAGACCCCCAGGTCCCTTTCCAGAGTGCTAGTCTCCAGCCTCTCATTCCTCAGTCTATCTATACACACAAACAGGATTGCCCCATCCCAGGTACAGAATCTAGCACTTGCCCTTGTTAAACTTCATATGGTTGGTAGTTGCCCATCTCTCTAATTTGTCAAGGTCTCTCTGCAAGACTTCTTTGCTTTCCAGGAAGTCAACAGCTCCTTCCAATTTAGTAAGTCATTAAATTTACTGCATCCAAGTTGTTAACAAAGATGTTGAAGAGAACTGGGCCAAGGATGGAGCCCTGCAGAACCCCACTAGGGATGGGTTGCCAGTCTAATGTCACTTCATTCACTGTAACCCTTTATGCCCCACTGTGAGCCAGTTGCTTATCCATTGCATAACATATTTTTTTCAGCTGTGTGCTTGACATTTTGTCCGGAAGGATACTGTAAGAGACTTTGCTGAAGTCCAAAAAGGTTACATGTACTGGTTTTCCTAGATTAACTAGGTGGGTTACCCTGTCATAGAAGGAAATTGGGTTCAACAAGCAGGACTTCTTATGAAGCTGTGCTGGCTGTGACTAATGACTGCATTTCCTCTAGGTGTTTGTCAATACCTCCTGGAATCTTTTCCATGATTTTACTGGGCAGTGAAGTGAGACTGACAGTCCTATTTCTGTTCTGCTTCTTATTTCTCATATGTGAGAAAATGAGTGTTTATGATCTCCCTTTCATGTGCAACTTTGCCTCATATCTAAGACAGCTTTTCCAATGTGAGTCAGTTGAGCTTCTCTTGGTAAAGACATTGCTACATATCACCCATCCATGGTGTTTCTTTTCTCTGTAATTTTTCCAGTTCTGTTACATTCCCTTACAAATCAGATGGCCATAGCTGCATGCTGTGCTAGAGAACTGGATGCTCTATGAATTTACTCATTGTCACATTGAGTGACAATCACTGTTTTGTTCTCTGTTCTATTTCTAATAGCACTTACCATTTAATTTGCCATTTGCTGCTTGGCTTTCAGCTGATTATATTTTTCAGAGAACTTTAAACAAAGACACAAAAATCTCTGTTCTGAACAGTATCGGGATTTGGGCTCTAAAGGTTTGTATGGTGTTTGCCTTGTCAAGAGTATTGTTTTATAAATGTGTTGCTCCGTGCTTATCAAAGTTGAATGTCATCTGCTAGTTTATTTTTCAGTTGCTCATTATAGAATTTTCACAGGTCTTTGTGGTCGGTGTAGGACTTAATTATTCTTAATTATTCTAATTTTATATTGTCATCAGACTTTGTAAGCTTGCCTCCATTTTCACAGTGTAGGTTTTGGCACAGATGAATGTGAGACTCCACAGGACCTTTCCCCGTAATGAAACCCAACCATTTTTACAGTAATTTTGTATCTTTTAACTATTTAATAATTTGACATAGCGATATTCCTCTTATTTAATGAAGTCTCAGGTTCTTGGAAGGAGAAATTTTGGTGAGGAGGAGTAGTGTAAAAGCCTTTCTTGGAAATTCATGTAGGCTGAAAGCTAAGTTATAGACATCCAGTCCATAAGTTAAATGATTTCTTTGAAGAAGTCTGGTAAATTTGTGAGGTGTCATTTCTTCTAAGAGAATTGATCGCATTCATCTCTGTCTATATTAATTCTGTTCTCTTTTTCTTTTTATTCTTATTTCTACCCTTTTGCATAGTGTAGAAATTGAAACTGCAGGTTTTTGTTTCATAGGTGCTTTCTGAAACTGGTTTGAAAAACTGGTTTCATATTTTTCACCATTAATTTAATTTTTCAGTTTTCTGATGTTAAAACAAAAATTGGTTTGTCACTGTGATGCATTTGCAACATTTGCATTTGCATTTGATGGCACAGATCACTCTTATCCCAGAATACTGTGTTGGTTTTAGATCACTGGTACAATGGTTTTGCTACCACAAAGCTTTCTGCTCCTTTTTCCGTCTGTCTGTACCTGCTGTACTTGGACAGACTTCATTGTGCTGCTTACAGCAATGCTGCTGTAAATTGTTCAAGTCAGTGTTCTGGATGAAAACTTCTCTTCCACTATATTATTTTTAACTGAATTTTCTGTTTTCTGATTCATAAGGATTAAAATCCTGTGCCATATCCCCAAAGATTGAGGCTGGGAACAGGAAAGAAGGGTAAAAAGTCCATAAAATGTTATTGCCATTGAAGTCCTTGTATTGTCAAATGACAGCTTGTATGAGCTACTGTCAGAAAGAGTGTTTGGTTGGAAAAGGAATTGATTTATGATAGGGCATAGTGATTAACAATGCTTTTTACACCTAACCAAAACATACTATTAAAAGCCACAGTGACTAATAAATGATAATTACCAATAAATCAAATAGTTTGTAATTTATCAAATGTTTTGCTATAACAATAACCTGAATACTCAATGCCAGGATTATAAAAGTTATGAGTATCTCAGAATGCCATAAAATATTCTGCTGAACTTTAGTATCTGGCAAACCATAGAAAATCATGTTGCTATAAGATCTCTAGGTCAAATTCTGAGGTGGTTTTGGGCATGGCGACTGTCTGCTTTGTTGTCAATAAGACCTTCCTGATTGATGTTGCTCATTCAAGGGCTGACCACTAAGTTGACTAAGGATCAATGTTGTTTACTTTCATATTCCCTGGGTGGTGATAGATTTCCCATAGCTACAGTGTTGCATTTGTGCAAAGCTAGATGCTCTAAAGCCAGTTATTACTGTACTGGACAGGGCCTGAAGTTCAGGCTTCATACCAGCCGCATGCACAACATGCAGTCTACTGTAAAACACAGAGCAGTTTCTGGGAGTTAACAGGTGTGATTGACAGCTAAAAAGTAAACACTCCCCAAATGTATCAGCTCCCTCTATGGTGGTGTTCTATTAGATTTAAGAGAACAGCTGCTCCAAGAAACCACATTAGCTGACTATAAAATATCTGCAGGTTTGGTGTTGAGCAGCACACTTCCAAAAGCATATGGTCTGTTCTGCCTGCAAAGGCTGGCTTGGCTGTGGTACCTCTGCAGTGGTTGTAGTAGTTCTTAATAAATCCTCTTAAAGCAGTTTCTACATGTATATTGGGTTTTCAGTTACAGGTATGTATTCTTGTGTGTACTCTTTCTGGCTGCTGCTACTTATTCAGAGTAGAAAACAAGTTGGAGTAACATGGGCTCGGTCTTTAGCTTCTGGCTGGTTTACAGTTTGGCTGTGAAATGGAGGGAAGGATTTGTTTTCAGGTATAAAAGGAGCACTTGGAGTAGAGGTGTAATGTGTTGCATCACCCTCTTTTCATTTATTTATTTATTAAGAATGTTACTATGTGGTGTGGCTTATTTGGGAAAGAGGTCTCCCAAGAACGGCTTTAGGAGTAATGTGGGGCTGGCTGGCCTGGAGGGCTGTGGCTGGGGGCTCACAGCCACCTTGGAGATGGAAAACTGCACCTGTTATCAGGAGGTAGGAGCTGTGAAGGACTGATTTAGAGAGAACTAAAGGCTCCATCCAAGTTTTGAAAGCAGCTCCTTCTCGTGGAGCACTGACATCTGACTTGCTGTGTTCAGTGCATTCAAAAGCACTTGTGCATGGTAATCTCTCTGCTTTTAGATGCATGTTAAGAATAAGAAATAGGTGGAGGAGACATGGGGGTCACATTTAGCTTCAGAAGGTGCTAAGGAGGCAGTGGAAACTGCCTTAGACCTGAAAAGATACTTTTTTTGAGAAGCAGAGGCTCCCAGCAATGGGATTCTCACTCTGCAACAGCGGCAAAAATCCGTTGATCACCTCGTCAATGGTGTTGTGTGTCTGCATGAAATACAAGCATTTAAGTCAGAAACAGTATTTAATTTTCTTCTTTCCATTCAATGTCCAACTTTTCATGCACTTGTACCAGTGTGCTAAGAACTTGTATCCCACACCAGGAAATTTAGGCTTAGGCTATAGGGTTTAGAGGAGGTGTGAGCAATTCTTATGAAACTCCGTATTTCTTTAGAGTAAGCACTAGAGCATGAGAGAGAGAGAATCAAAACATTTCGTGTTTTATGGCAGAGTATATTCACTAATACATTTTACTTGTATGTTGTTAGGGTCCTGTTTATTCTTTGCTGTGTTGTAACAAGATCTCTGTCCCTGGTTGCCTGTTCTAGGCTGTTGACAAAATGGCATTGCTAATGTGTAAGGATGACATTTGATATTTTTGTCATTTACTCCTACTTGACAGCACTGAGATTTGATTGCTACTGCAGTATGCTATGGATCCTACTAAAATTGACAAGGTCTGAGTGCAGTATTTCTGTAACATCTGTTTTTGGTGGTGCTCAGCAAGAGGTCAAGGAGCAGTGGCCATAAACTAAAACACAAGAAGTTTCACCTCAAAATGAGACAGAATTCTTTACATTGAGGTGGCAGACCATTGGAACAGGCTGCCCAGGGAGGTCAGAGTCTCACTGTCTGAGGACATTCAAAACCCACCTAGACGTGTTCTTGTGTAACTTGCTCTAGGTGACCCTCCCTTGGCAGAGGAGTTGGACTGGATGAGCTCCAGAGGTCTCTTCCAACCCTAACTGTTCTGTGATTTGAAAAGTTTTGTCTTTTCTGTAGTAAAAGTGTAGTGACATGGACATGAGTGCCATGATAGAGGAATGACATCTTGAGGTGATTGGCGAAGACACACTTTGCTTGAAAAAGAAAATGTAACCATACCAGTACAGTCCAATCATTCTATGTAGATGATTTTATTTGTTATTCACTTCTATTTATTTGTTCTGGGAAAGGTTTTTTCCTTCTGGGCTGCTGTATAGTTACGTGGATTCAGGGACAGTTGTTCATAAACAAATACAAGTCTTTATATAGAAACCTTTTGGTTTTGTAGTTGAAGAAGTGGCTTAAACAAATATTTTTCTTGTATAATAGAAAATCTCATTACTTAATAACTAATGACATACTTTTGTGGCTTTTGTGGTGCTATTTTGTGGTATTGGCAGGGTTTGGGTATTTCCTTGGGGGTTTTTTGTTGGTTTTGTTTGGTACTTTCTGAGACCATCACCAGGGGAAGACAAACATCAGAATCAGCTGCACCATTATCCTAGATAAATTAGAAAAGATGAAACAGCATCATAGGATAACTCGTGCTCAACACAGTGCTGGGAGCTGGGTCTGCTCTAAGGTCACACCAGAAAGCTCAGACCCTCCTGAAATGGTGAGACTGCAGTCCTGCTGAGCAGCCTGATCTGTAATCTGTAATCCTGAGTGAGGCTGCAATTGCAAATGTTTCAGCAACTCTTTTATTTTCTCTTTTATTACAGGACTGCTGTTTCCATTTAGGTAGTGTTATGGTGTTACGCTGCAACAGTTCCTGTGCATTTGTGAGTTCCTATGTGTTTTAATAAAGCTCTGTGAACAAAATCCTTACTTATGGCTGGGCAATTCAAGTTAGAAGTGAAGAAAGCTTGACATCAAGAGATGTTCATTGGCCTTTGTGAGTTGTGGATTGTGTTTCTAGCCCTTACTATATTTATGGCAGGGATACTATCTTGTATAGTTCTGTTGCAGGCTTGAACTCTACTCTTTTACAAAGCTAAATTGAAATGAAGGATTGATCCACTGTAGAGTAACTGAACAAGATTAATTTAAATTGATGCTTTCAGATAAATATCAGTGCTAAATAATATATCTATGTTTCATGTTTAATATGATTTAAATTTACAGATATGGATGATTAAAAAAAAAAGAACCTGAGTACTTCCTTGCCTGTTAAAAACTTCTAATTTTATTTAATTTTTAAATTTAAGAGAAGATGCTTTATTTATGTGGATTGTAAAGAAAAAAAATCTCTATGGTCTCCTAGAAAAGAAAAAATCACTTTAGAATGTAATTGAAGTGAAGAGTAAATACCAAGAACAACAAATGGTGCTGGTGCAGTTGTTCTGTGAGAATTACAATTGGAAATTAGGAATTTTGGAGCCAGTTGCAGTAAATATTAAATTTTAAAAAAATAGAAAAATATAAAGCATCTGAATACCTTCAATTTAATTTCCAATTGATTTTATGAAATAAAAAATGCACTGGGAGAAATGTTTTATTGAATGTACATTAAATATACTATGACTTTTTAAACAACATTATTTTAAAATTATTTAAAAAACATTTCTTTTATTCTGTTTGTCTCCTTATAGCCTCACCTCTAGTTCAGGCTGTGGTTCTTAAATACCACATATATATAAAAATATATAAATATAATACAATAATTGTAACCATGTCTGAATTTCCAGCAGCTGCAATTCCCTGAGTTTTAATAATATTGTAATTTCTTATATTGCTTAAATTATTAGTTAAATTGTTAGTTAATACTGCTAAGATTCAATTTAGAAATTTGTCTTTTGCACGTAGCATAATTTATTATTGAAATGTACGCAGTAACCCTAAGCCAGAAACTGTAAAGCATGCTGCTTTATGGTCTGTTTAATGACTAGAAGGTATTCTAAAAGTATTTGTCTCAGTGTGGCAGAAATTGTGCTTAGTGCAGCTCAGTTCTTGTGCAGTATTAACCCCTGGCCCCATCCACAGGAGAGTCAGAGGTAGGATGGATCAGCCCAGAAAGATGGATCAGCCCAGCCACATTAAGAAAGTTCATGCTCTGCACACTAACATGCAGTCTGCGAAGTGTGAAATGCCAGAGCGAAACTGCAGCCCACCCCGGGTTCCCCTTCCCTGATTTAGAGCTGGGAAGTCCGTCAGATCCTTTTCCTGTTTCAAACATTGGATGCCTTCATTCCTACCCAACTGCCAGAATCTTGGAATGAAAAGATTGATTTATATTTTCTGTATTAAGCAAATACTTCTTTCCATGAGAAAAAACAGTGGAGGAAAGCAAAATTGAAAAAAAAAGATAAAAAAAGATTTATTCTAAGATAGTTACAGAGAACTACTTTTCTACCACTCTGAACATGAATATACCTACTATTGAGGTTTTAGGGTGAAATGCATTTATTTTGTTTTTAATAGTGACAACTTTCTGCTAATCAGAAGTGTAGTGTTGAAGGTGTTGGAGCACAAACATCAGCTGCTACTGCTTGCTGGTGCCACAGAGTGTTTGCCATGCAGCCATCCCTGCCAGTTCTTCTGCTCATAGAAGTCAGCTGCTGGGTGGTTTCTTTAGCTTTTCTAACTGACTTTTTGGCTGTGGAGGTGCTAGGTCCATGCTTACAGAAGCTTGTATTTCCTGGCTTCCAGGTGCCACTTGGAACTCTGAAGGACCAGGGAGGGTTTTAGAAATCTGGGTCAAAAAGGTTTTTATTCTCTGGCATCAGGAAGGAAACTATTGAATCCACCTCTCATTTTTAATGCTACCAGGCTTGCCACAAACAACTGTGAAATTTATTCAAGCATGCTTCTATTAACAAATGCATCTTTAAGAATCAAACTCAAATCCAGAAAGGTTTTTTTGTGACACTAACATATTATTATGAGTTGGTAGTTTTAAACCATGTTAGTGCCACACTATTTTCAGCATGCAAAGCAAAAATGTTTTGGTTCCTTGGTATTTTCTTTAAATGAGGAAATTTCTAAACCTGGCTGCCTGTGACCATTCTAATCTGTTGCTTTTGTTTTTTCCTCACTGCTGCTGTGCTTTTCCCTCTCCTCCATTGTCCTTTTGCTCTGCATCTTCATATGTCTCATATTTTGTGCTCTCCCATTTCCCTTTTCATATGCAAATGCAATATTAAAATATTGAAGGCTATGTGTTCTTTCCCTTCTCAGTCTCTGTTTTCAGTCTTCTGATAATTTTTTGTTCCTCTAGTTCTGTCTTTGGGATTTTAATACTTTTTTTTCTGCTTGTACAGTTTTGTTTCTCACAAATTTTCTGTCATCCATTTCCTGTCAATAACTCATCCCATAATGCTGTCTGTCTTTGTTATCCTTGTTATCCCAACCTCTCTGCTTCCATCCCACACAACTGCACCCTGCTTTTCCAGTGTGTTCTCAATGTACCACTGGGTTGGCGCTGTGCTCCTTTAGCGCTGAGCTCCTTTAGCTCCTTTAGTGGTTTATTTTATCCCTTAAAAGGTTAGAGAGAGAAAAGCCTTCAGCAGTGCCTGGGTCTACTGAATTTGGGCAAATTTAGCATGTGGCAATTTAGTCATGGTATGTGACAACTGAGCAAGAGGAAAGGATAGCCATCTGCCCCTTATCTTTAAAGAGAGGCTGTTGTGGGAGCTTAGGTGTAACAGACCTGAAAGGAGGATGTGCTTTGTAGTTTACTTACTGGTGTACCAAAGCCATATTGTTTTTGTTGGGATTTTTTTTTGGTGTGTTTTTGTTTTGTTTGAAGAACTATAGCTGGGAGTTGGTTTGACAAAATAAAAATGTGAATTTAGGATTAATCTTCCTGATTATGCAAATAAGGGAATCCCTTGATAATGGGAAGACTAAACCCTTAATTTGTGCTTCAATACAAACTCTGGGGTTTTTTTTTTTATTTTATCCCTTAAGTTTCAGAGGCATTACAATCAAATTTTAAATGAGAGTGGAAGGGACCTTAAAGGTAATCTAGCTTCAGGCCCCCTGCTATGGTCAGGGACAACTAGACCAGATTGCTCAGAGTCCCATCCAACCTGGCCTTGAACACATCATGAAATGGGGCATCCAAAACTTCTCTGGGAAACCTGTTTGCCTGTCTCACATCTCTCATAGTGAAGAATTTCTTTCTAATAACTAATCTAAACCAATTCTCTTTCTGTGTAAAGCCATTACTCCTTGTCCTGTCACTACTTGCCCATGCAAGAAGTCTCTTTCCAGCTTTCTGTAGGCCCCCTTAAGGTACTGGAAGGTGCTATAAGGTCTCCCAGAAGCCTTCTCTTCTCCACGCTGACCAACAACTCTCTCAGCCTGTCTGCATAGGAGAGGTGCTCCAGCCCTCTGGCATCTTCATGGTCCTCCTCTGGACTCACCCCAACAGGTCCATGTTCTTCTTGTGTTGGGGGCCCCAGAGCTGGATGCAGCACTCCAGGTGGGGTCTCACCAGAGCAGAGCAGAGAGACAGAATCCCCTCCCTTGCTCTACCGCCCGCACTGCTTTGGATACAGCCCAGGTCGCTATTGCTTTGTGGGCTGCAATTGCATGTTGCTGGGTCATGTTGATCTTCCTGTCAATCGACATCCCAAGTCTTTCTCTCAGGGGTGCTCTCAATCCATTCACTGCCCATTCTAAAATAGAAATGTCTGGGAACAATTTTTTTTTTTTTTCTAGTAGAGAAAAACTTTGTAAATCTCTTTTACGGTGTCTTTTATAGTGTCTCAGACACTAAACACTTCTAGGCTGCTGTGTATTCTGAATTAAGTGAAGACTGAATGTCAAACTGTCAGAAATCATATTAATAAACAAAAGCATCAATGATGCTATGAGCATTATAGTTAATTTTGCACTTCTTTATGTAACCAGGAATAAGTACTTACGAGTGTATGAATAAATCCTGTCTCAGAATATTTGTGAAGAAAAGAGTTGCAGGTAACAAAGGATTATGGCTGGAATATAAATGTTCAGCACAATGAATGTGGGATAGAAACACAGTAGTTTTGGGAAGATTTTGCCTTGATTTGCCTTGCAAGATGGAGGAGTGTGATGAGTGCCTAGAACGGAATACACCAGGATTTGTTCCTCCATCTTTGGTTTCTTCTCTGGAAGAGGATTTCAAACTCAAAAGGTCTGAAGGAAAGCAGACAGAAAAATGCTTTTAATAGCAGTGATAATAAAAATTATATGCAACAAGTAATAGTTGGCTACAAGGGAAGAAGCTTAAAGGGACTAAGCTTATTTAGCTTTTGTTGACAGCTACAATTTGCTGTTAGGCTGTTGCTTCATGGGGCAGAGGCAGACTGCAGAAGGGAGCATGGCACCTGCACCCTTGGACTTGGATCTGTCCCTGGAAGGCACAGACTCACTTGTGGCTGTGGGTGGCTCTTTGGCAGGCCCTTCTTCAAAACGCTTTGCTACAGGCAGCTCATGCTCAGCCTGCTCTGCTGTCCCCCTGTGCTCTCATGCATCCCCCGAGGGAAGCCTGCCCTAGCTGCTGTTCTGTCTGTGAGCCTCGCTGGTGTGTGCAGTAAAATATGTAGCAAACAAAACTTTAAAATTAAATTGCTTCTTAGATCTTAAATGGTTTTATTATTTTGCAAAATAAGAGAGCAAATCTGAATTATTTACAAATGCTCTCATGGAATCCAGAGAAAGAGCGAGATTGCGAAGGATACAGCCTGAGCACCTAATTTTTTTTCCTCTCTCCTCTCTTGTGTTGTAAGTGCACCTTGAAATGCCATTACCTGCTGTAGCTGAAAACAAGATAATTTGTAATGTGGAACAGCTAATTTTTCATTGTGGTTCCACTGGGGCATAGTGAAAAACAATCCAGTATAGCTACATTGGTAGTGCAATAACCTGCATTCAGAGCAGGGCTGCTATATCCTGTCACCTTTGGCCAATAATGAAGCTCTTTGCAAAATTGCTGTAGGCTTTTAAATATATTTGACATATTCTACTTTTTGCAAAATATACAAACCTCTGCAGGAGGAAAAAATTGAGTTTGGCTTGTTATTAAAAAATAAATTAAAATTGCAGATTATATTTAGCTGAGGTCTTCCCCAAATCTAAGAGAGAGCCTTCCTTATGTTATGGAGCTAATTTGGTAAACTTTCTATTTAAATAGAAAGAGAAGTGTTCTCGGAGCCTGCTTAGGCAATTTTCTGAGGGTTTTTTTTTTTTGGTGCAATGGGGTTTTTTTTTTGTATGTTTTGTTTTGGGATTTGTGTTTGGTTTGTTTGGTTTTTTGTTTGTTTGTTTTCTAAATAGTAGAGCACATGAAAGAAATGGGAAATGCCAGCTCTGCTTGGCTGGCATCACCCTGTGATGTATTGGCTTTGAGAATAATCCAGTTTAGAACAACTTTGAGTAGGACAGTGAGCTGCTATATTTCAGAAGGGTCAGTGCACAGTTGCATAATTAAGCTGTCCTATAAATTGCATTATGTTGTCTGGAAGCTCAGCTTTCATCTGCAAAAAAAATCTTAATTTTTTTTTTTTAAGATTAGGTGCTAAACTGCTCTGTCTTTGATTTATTGTGCTCTGTGTCTCTTCCAGATCACCTAAGTAAGAGTCAACACACTCCATTTACAGCCAGAGCACTGGGTCAGTGTGCTCATGTTCCCTGAGAGGGACAATTTTTATATTGCTCTTGTTTTGCCCAGCTTCTAATTTTCCTGTAACTTGCTAAAATGTCATGTCTTCCAGACCTGTTCTGTTGTCAAATAAAACTAAATTAGTCCAGAAAAATTGGGAGTAACATGGAGAAGATGTGATAGGATTGTTCAAACCTGCTTTTGTGTATCCTGTCACTAAAATCCCACCCCAACTCTCAAGAAGAACACCTGAATTTTGCTACAGAGGCGATATTCAAATGTCCCTGTGTGTTTGATCTGCATGTTTGGATTCAGCAATTGAAGCATTACTGTGCATACATCCCTAATACACTGGTATTTTGCGGTGGATTTTTCTTCCCAGCAGAGCAGATTTTGCTGTATTATCTTGAGTTCCTGGAGAAACCCTGAAAGGTGACTGAAATTTTAAGTCTTGAATTACATCGTAATTCCTTCCTTGAAGGACAGTCAGAAAACCCATTCTGCAAAGCTAGATTCTATCTCCTTGCCACAGATAACAGGAAAAACAATTTTTACTTTGTAATAGAAGTCCTCTTACAAGGCTGCCTGAATTAGGAATTCTGATAGTCATAAGTAGTATGCTTCCTCAACTTCTGTGTTTACAAATTATTTACTTATTCTAGGCTTGCCTACCTGAGTCAAAACCAACTCATCTGTTGTCAAAGAGAAAAGGATTACAGACTTTTGGAAATCTCCTTTTAATATAAATTCTGATATTCTGATTGCTATTTTCCTGGCTTTCATCAAGGCTGAATTATTTCCAATATAATTTGAGATGAGAAATAAAGTGAAAGTTCTTACAAAATAATAGTAATAAAGGTAAATTCTCACTATAAGTTGCATTCAAAAATTTAAATAAAAGTCATGTAAGTTGGTGTGCTTCCAGTGAGAATCTATTCATTAATATTAATCTCCAGACTCTAATGAGAACACTAGGCTACTGTGTAATGCTAAAAGGGCACAGGTGTGACAGTTTTAGAGAAGGTGGAAGACCTAAATCCCCCAGGCTATTAAACATAAATCACACTGCCTAGTTATTAGGCAATTTCTTGCCTGGTTATTGAAGGGGATAACTGTTTTAGTATTTATCTGTGAAAACTAAATGCTCACAGAAGACAATTTATCATACCTGGAGCAACATATCCTTGAATTTTCTTGTAACAGAAAAATATGATGGAGAGGAGTCTCTGACCCCACTGCTTTATCAATGCGCTAATTTATACTCTATGTGGAAAAATTCCATGGAAAGTCATCTTTTCTTCTTTTTTCCTCCATGGATTCATGATCTCCTGGGCTGCTCTCTTTGTGTCACAGTGATACTGGGTTGGCAGCATTGAAACTGCATTGCTGAATCTCAGGCCATTAGAATGAAATGCATCAATTGCAAGTACTTTGGTAGAGGGCACCCATGCCAAGGAAATTACAGGAGGAAGCAAATACTTATATTTCGGAAAAAAACAAAGCTATATATTTGCAGTTTACAAACAGTAAAATGCTTTTAGCTAAAATTTTATTTTCCCAGCAGTTTTTGGGGTTTTTCTGTCTTTCCAGCACAGTGTATCAAAGTGTTAAGAAAATTAAAGGTTTGAGGCTTTGCTGTGTTCTCCACAGCTCAAGCATCCCTCAGCTGGTCTGTGATGGATGCTCAGTAAATAGTGTGGTTTATTCATAGGAAGGAAATCTCAGTTCACACTTTCCCTGCTGTGCTCAGGTTTGAAGGGATAAAAGAAAAAGTAGAATCTACAGTTGCTTTCCTGGGCAATGTCAACAACAGCAGCCTTGGTGCGTGCAGGGAGCATATTTAATCTGTTTGTGCTCCTAGACTTTGCAGTGAAGGGTTCCATTTAAAAAAATAAAGACTCGGGAGATTTTGTGAGGTGCCATAAGAAGATGACCACAATTTATCTTTACGAGAAACCTTGTGGTAGAAACATCCATAAACTGTATACAAATATGTTGTCCACTCCTCCCTGAAACTGGCTAAAAATTAAAGGAAAGAAAACAAACTTTTAAGGTGTAAATGTCCTTTCATTATTATGCCTGCTAGTGTAGCTGTTGTGTTAATTGGTAATCCTTAATTAGTCCTCTGGTGGTGGAACAGAACAGAGGTGGGACTGTGCTGTGTATGTTAAGCCCACAAGTTAAATATGATTTTGTTGTCTTGAACAGAGAATTATTTACATGGTGAACTGTGCAGATGGCTTGTAAAGGAAAATTACTCTTCCTTCTTGAAAAACCACTTGATAAATCACAGGCTTCTCTTTCTGTTTTCTTCTCTCTTAATGTCTAGAAAATCCAAAAGTTATGCAAATATGTAGTACTCCAATCACACTAAACACCTGGAAAAACATAAGTACTCAACAGATAACCTTAATATGCACTTTTTAAAAATTCCCAATATTTGTTGAAAAACTTCTGAAGTCCTAGGCAATGATTTTTACTTGGAAATGAGACATTTTCTGTGTTAAATGCAGTAAATGAATGTTGCGTCTTTTGTAATCGACAGAACCAACCTTTTTGAGTGATTTCCTAAATGCAACATATCAATCTATAGCTTATTACTTTTTTCTGTAATTGGCAAAGATAACACACAAAAACGTCAATCCATAGGTTTTTTGCTACTTAAGACCGGACTTAAGTTTGATTTGCAAGAGGTGAGCTGATTTGACTTTCCGGTGGGAGAAAGACAGAGGATCCTGGCTCCTGATGGTAAATGATCACACATAAGGTTGTGGGCTGCCTTGGTGTCTGGAGTTGTTGCTGTTGAGGGCATACTGCACAACTGGTATGTGTGTTACTGTGATGTTGCTTTTGGCTGGACAGCAGGTGCCCACCAGAGTTGCTCTGTCACTCCCCTCCTCAGCTGTCAGGAGAGAGAAAATGTAACAAAAGGCTCCTGGGTCGAGGTAAGGGCAGAGGGAGATCCCTCACTGATTGCTATAACTGGCAAGAGAGACTCCACTTGAGGAAATTAGTTTATTACCAATTAAATCAGAGAAGAGTAATTAGAAATAAAATCAATTCTTAAAAACATTTTACCCCTGCTCTCCCTTCTTCCCGGGTTCTTCTTCACTTGCAGTCAGTTCATCACAAGTATCTCTGCTGCTTCTTCCTCCTTCCACTCTTCCCCTGCTCCAGCATGGGGTCCCTCCCATGGGAGACAGTTCATGAAAGCGCTCCAGCATGGGTCCCTTCAATGGGGTCCTTCTGGCCTCCTTCTGGCATCCACCTGCTCTGTCATGGGGTCCTTTATATTATATAAGTGGGTATGTGCTCCAGCTTAGACCTCCATGGGCTGCAGGGGCACAGCCAGCCTCACCGTGATCTTCAGTACAGGATGCAGGGGAATCTCTACTCCAATGCCTGGAGTGCCTCCTTGCCCACCTTCTCCACTGACCTTGGTGTCTGCAGGGCTGTTTCTCTTATATTTACTCCTTTATCTGGCTGCAACTGCGCAGGGTTTTTTACCCCCCTTGTTAAATCTGTTATCCCAGAGGATTGTGGATGGGCTTGGCCTTGGCCAATGGCAGATCTGTTTTGGAGCCATATGGCATTGACAGCGTTTGACATAGGGAAAGCTTCTGGCAGCTTCTCACAGAAGCTGCCCTGATAGCCCCTCTGCTATCAAAACCTGGCTACACAAACCCTGTACAGTTACAAAATCCTTCTGTGATTCTCTACGAGGGCGCAGCATGTTTGAATGATCATCCTAAAAAATTCAGGGTAGCTTTGCCCTCCTGACATGCCTTGCTTCAGGATAGCCACATTTGTAAACATGCATTTGAAACATGACAGTTGTGTCACTGTTGTGTTTCTGCCTGGCACTCTTCACATGTTTCAAGGAAAAAGTGGTGTTTTCTTAGCCTGTTTGCTGGAGTTCAGTGGTACCACAAAGAGAGTTGGAGGGTAAAGTCTTAAAATTGTTTTTCTGAAGTGTGGAGAGCAACTGAAGTAAAATCCAGTGGATTCCTAGTTCTTCAGGATTGCTTTATTATGTATGCTGGATATCTGTATTCTGAAAGAGAATTTTTATTACCATGTCAGCTCTTGCTACCTCCTCTGTCCTTATTTTGTTGTAGTTTGGCTGATTTTATCCAGATTTGTTAGGAGAACAAAGGTTTTCAATTTCTCCCTGTTGCTGCCTGCTTATCCAGGAGTGTTTCAAAGTCATCAGTGTCTTTGGCAGAAAGATGAAGGTCTCAGCATTATATTTGCATGAGCTTCCTTGACAGTGATAGGTTGGCTGGGGAGTGCCCAATGCAGGAAAAGGTGGGGGTGTGAACTGCCTTTAGCACTGGAGGTGCCACTGAATCCATGTGGGCAAGGGCCTCAGAGACCAGCCTTTGTACCATCACCTGACTAGGGGATGCCTTGGGCTTTTCAGCCTCTGAGAGGTGTGACAATCCTCACAGATGGGTCATGTCCTCCTTGTTCAGTCCACACTGCTGTGGAGGAGCAATAGCTTCATTCATGTGGATCTTCCTTGTGAAATAAAGACCTGCTTTAGTAAACTCAGTGGTTGACCTGCATCAGATCTTTATTTCATGATGTGGTGAATCTTTATTGATGATGTGATGATTTTTATGTCATGATGTGAAGCTACCATTGATTTAACTGGTGGTTTTGTTCTTTGCTATCCTATAAGGGGAACAAAGTGTAGAAGGTATAAAGTGATAGATCATATGGTATCTATTCCCTGCCTCACCCATCCTTACTTGTTCCGTGCTCAGAGGGGCTCCATTACTTTGGTTATTCCTCTGAAAATAGCAAATGATCTACACCTTGCTTTCCTGACCTTTCATTGTCACTGAAGTCCAACAAAGTTCTGGCATCTAAACAGAAAACAGCACCAAATCTAATTATTCCTTGGTGAAATTTGTTTACTTTCTTTAGTAAATATTTAATCTAAATGACTTTGTAAACAGCTTGCTGTTTGCATTTGGGGGATAAAAAGAAGAAAGAATCCTCAAGAGAACAATATCAGATTATTTGTTAAGGAAAAAAGCTTTAATACTTGTTAATTGCATGATTTAGAGTCTTGTTATTAGCATAGTTGTTTAAAGACAAGCCTTTCCCTTTAAACAGCGCAAAGAAAGACCAATTTTTTTTTAATCAATTCCTTAACAAGCAAACAAAAAATCACCTCACTTTTACTGAGGATGAGGCAGTGGCACATCAAAAGAAGGTGGATAGTGAGACAATGTAGGATGTAATGTTAAAATTTGAAAATAACAATCCAAAAGTTGTTGTGCCTCTACTTACAGTGGAGCACAGCTGACTAGATAGTGTATAGCAGTGATGGAAAAAGTTAATAAAATATCAGAAGTCTGTATCTCACACTGGGAGTGAAGACGCTGTGTGTACACACCTTTGCCACAGGGAACTGTGTGGCTTTGTGCAGGAACAGGGGCCCAGGACCTGGATGGCCAGTCAGTGCAGGGCTGTGTCTGGGTAGGGAAGGCCATGCCCTGAAGCTGAGCCCTGTGTCCGTGTCCAGAGCCAGGCTGGTGCTGCTCACACAGAAATCTCTAGTACTCATTTTAGTGTACGTGATTGAAGGAATAGGGGGAAGGAACAAGTCTACAGATGATATGGAACTGGGAGGAGTTGCTGATAGATGGCTGTGCTGCCATTCAGATGGGAAGGCTCAGGGGTAATTTTGTCACTGTGCATAAATGACTAATCAGGGAGAATGAAGACAGTGGAGCCATCTCTGCTCAGCAGTGCCCACTGATGATACAAGAGGCAATGGGCAGAAATAAAAACTCCACAAAGTTCCATCTGAACAAAAGAAAAAGCTTTTCCTCTGTTAGGGTGATCATACACTGGAAGAAATTGTGTAAAGTCTCCATCTGTGAAGATACTCAAAAACTGTTGATTCTGGGCAGTCTCCTGTAGTCAACTCTGTCTGAGCAGGGGGAGATGTACTAGAAGTTCTCTCTAGCAGTCCTCAATATTCCTCAATATTCAGTGTGAATTACGCTGAAACTCACTGTGTGTGGAAGATGTGAAATGTCTGCATAGTATAGGTAGTTGTTTATCAGGTAAGCAGTTGGTTTTCAGTATTTTTTCAGGCTTTCTGAGACGTCGGGACTTGAAGGAAGTTAAGCCCTGAGAAAGATTACTTGCTACAAACTTCTCCATGTAGCACATGTCACTGAATTCATACCAGAGTCCTCCCAGTGGAGGAGTGTATTGCAATATAGAGTATATTGCAGGCTCTGTACAACTTTGACTAGGCCCATTGGGTTCTTAAGGATGAGAAGCTCCAGTTTTCCAGTCATTGTGCAGGCTGATCTGAGCTTGGTCTTCTGGATAATGTCAGACAGCTGAAAACAAAGATCTGTTCTCAGCAAATGGTCAGAGAGCACATCTCCTTTGGCTTTTTTTGACCCACACTTACAGATTCCCCATATAAGTATTTGGAAAGTTTGATCTGAGGTCTGAATCAACTCAAATCTTCCTTCAAATGCAGATTGTATGCTTAATTCTTAAAGAGCTATATAAGTAGTGGTTTCAGAGAAATTAGCAGTTCTGTACACATAATCTTGTTTGCCTCTTTTCCAAGCTGAGTGGTGGTATTTTAATACTGTACTTATTTGGACTGGGCCAGGCATGCTCTACTTACCCAAATGTGTTTATTGCTGGGGCTTTTTTATTTTTTTTTTCTTTTGACAAATAGCTAACTACTAAGAAAACTTCATTCTGTAATAGAAGCTTATATCAACTTCAATTTTTGTCCTGTTTTGGCTTTTAGTCATCTTAATGTTATCTTCTGCAGTTGTTTTAATGAAAACACAGCACATCCTGTCCAGACTTAAAAAACATCCTCTCAATGAAAAATTTGGTGCAGAATGCTCTTTCTACAGATTTATATCACTGTTTATACTTCTAAACAAATATTTACCTTACAATGAGATTCATTTTGAGAGCTGCTAAACACATATTGTTTTTCAGGCTATATGCAGAATCCAGTAATGGATAGAAATATAATTTCTAGTGCTAAAATGCATACCAGCATATACAAACCAATAACCAGCACAGTGTGATTTGAAGAAATGACTTCCCCCTATACAGTGCATGTTCTTTAAAGAGAGCAACCACTGCTTTCTAGCTCATTGTAATTCACACTGCATCCAGCACTACTGGAAAACTAATGAAAATGCTGGGAGTATAAGGCTTTATTTTACTGTTGAGAATTCTCAGTGGTTACAATATTATGTTGTGCCTAATTCTCCTGGTACCACATTTTTTTAACAGTGATTTCTATTTTCAACCCAGTGATCCATTTCATGCATTAACCCCATCGGTACTGGATATGCCATGTAGCACAAAGGAGCTTTCAGAGCAAAATGCTTTTACTAGATCAATTGTAAATAGGAAAAATCTGCTCAATTAGTTAGAAATCTTATAAGCACAGGCTCACTGGCTTGGAAATCTGAGAAGCAGAGCTTTTTAAGTCCACCTCCAAGAAGATCAAACTGCAGGAATAAAAGAAGGAGGTGCTGGTTTAATTTTTTCATCTGAAACTGCATGATATGAAGTGATGCAACTGTTGCCATAGTAAAGTTATATTGAATTGACTAAAAGCCAGTCAACACAACAGTGCAATATTCCCCCCACCCCCACAAGCTAAGCAGAAGGGTAAACACATCTTGATTGATTTTGTTTTCCCCCTTATAAGGAATTATAGGAACTGATTTTAGAACTCTCTTAAAAAAATATAACTGCCAGCAGTGAAAAGTCAGCTAATATTTTTTGGATTTGGGGCATGTTGTGTTTCAGATATAATTCATGTTTTTTCTCAAAATTGTCATTCATGAAACACCTTCAGTTGTCAACTGTGAGGTAAAGGAGTCATCTGCTCAATTAACTGGGGGAATATTAAAATGTGGAAGATAATACCACTAGAATGTTTTAAATGGTATCTTTACACATCTCTTTAAGTTCTGTCAGAATTTACTTTCATCCTTGTCTTGTTACTCGAGTGTAATTTATAATGCATCTGAAGAATTCCCTTATCTCCCTCTCTGCTTCACCCAACATACGCATACTTGCAGGGATTGCGAGACCAGGAAACATCACATGTCATGGTCTCTGTTCCTTAGTGTCTAATTTTATGACACATCTAGGAGAGTGTGGCAATAAAATAAAGAATAACTTCTGGTTGTGTTAGTGTTCATATTTGCATGGTTCAGGAGTTCTGTTAAGATTATAGAGTGGGGTCAGTGTCTGAAGTGTTGCTACATTGTTAAAGCCATTAAAACATCAAACCAACCTGAATTCCTGTGACCAGAGCAGCCAGACACAGCGTACAGAGGCTCATCGATGTTCAGATCTCTTTCTAACAGTGCCCTCCTGCTGTGTAGGAGGCGAGGGATGACAGTCTTATTCAAAAGGCTTTTTTTGCTTCAGCAGTTCTTAATTTCTTCTTGTTGCAGCACTTGAAAACTTTGAGTAACATCTTAGGGGCTGGATGCTGCAGTGTGAGCCTAAACTTCCACGTCCACTTGAGACAGTCTTGAATGCCCCACCTGACCTCCAGTTGCAGGTTTCTGTCTTGTTTTGTGTCTGTGTCACGTCTGCTGGTCTCCAAGGTTGTTTGAGATGCACAGTGCATCTCGCATGGCTCTCAGTTTTGCTAAGTAATCTTGCTTCAGGCAACTAATACCATCACTAATGTGATTTGCTCTTTCAACTTTTCCAGAGAGTCAGGTATACTTTAAGGGACTTTATTTTGTTTGAAAGGGCTTCATGTGCTTATTGTATGCTGTTGCTTTAGGGGGGAAGGCAAATTGGATAAGTGTGTCTTGTCACTGAAGCCAGGGATGCTGATGTTGCTCATAAACTTGTCAAAGAACTACCTCCCTCACAGCTGTATTGCACAGACAGGCTTCTCCATCAGTACTAAAGGCTTGGCCATGTCAGGAGGGTTGACCATGGCCATTATTGTGGAGAATAGTTGGTGCCTTCTGTGTCTACAACATCTGTCCTTGTTTGTCCCAAATATTCAGGTTGAAAATAGATGACTAATTAACTTTTTTTTTTTTAAATGAACACTCCAGCAAACCCCTTCCTAACTTATTAGGTGTCTGAGAAATCAAAGGTATTCAGAACACAGATGACAGAACTAAATATCTTAAATCAACAGCAACAAGCTGAAATCCCTGCCTGATATTGCTCCCAAGACCTTCAATTTTATTAGATACTTTCAAGGGAGCAGAGTTTAAAAGCAGCTTTCTCGTGTTAGAAGCTTAGAATCCACCTAAAAGATGAGAAATGAGAAATTAAAGAAATAAAAATATTATTTGAAGTGACCCTGAGAAAAGGGGAACAGCTGTAGATGTTTGTGGCCCATCCAATCATTCAGAGAATGCAGTGTGGCACAACGCTGGCCAGCACATTACACAGTGATAGCAAAGCCCTAGAAACTGAAATGCTGCTCCTTGATGTGCATAGGAAAGTGAAGCTTTGAAAATTTAACAAATAGGCAGTGGACCTCACTGTCATTAGCAAACTATGAAACAAAATTTCAGGGATGTAGAGAGAAATGAGCATAGGCTAGAGAGCGCCTTGGCAGTCAAGGAGGCTGTGTCTGAGTGGAGGGAACAGGAAAAACCAAGGTGAGCCCAAAGAGGCATGGCCACAGTGATGAGACTAGGATTCCCTACAGCACCACGTGGGAATGGATAGGAGTAAGTAACAATGACATTTGTCAAAGGCAGAAAAGGGACTTCTTCTTTCAGCCTGTTATACCTAACAAAGTTTTTTTATTGTTTAAGGTCTGCACATACAGATAAGGTTTCTGCTATGAAAGTATTTGAATATGCTTGAAAAAGTGGTCAACCTGAGTGTTTTTATTTCAGTTTAATTTATCTGAAGCAAATGTCTAGTAAATAACTTTTCCTTATTTTTTTCTCTACCTCTTTATTAGAGACATCAGAGTTGTGGTTACTCAGATGTCCCCTTTCTCCACTAGCTGATGTTTTTCTGCATTTGCTGAAAGCGTGTCAGAGTGCTGGGGTGTTCAGTTGCTTTTCATAAGGAATGTTACGTCCTGTCCTTCCCCCTCATAGGAAAATAAGGCTTTAGTAGTCAGCAGTGTCCCTGGGGAGGCCTTGTTCTGCAAAACATAGAACAGATTGAGATGATTGGTAAGGGGCTGGTGTGGTACTGTCCCGTTTCTTCATCCTGCTGCCCTGTTATCCACTAAAGAGCTTTCTTATTAAAGCGTTGGCCTGATATGTTTATGCTAGTGACTTAGGTATTAGAAAAACAGTTGTTGAAGAAGCATCTGTCAGCTAAATTGCACTGAATTATCACTATTGATTAGCAAGTGCTCATCATGATGTCTATTGACTACTTTTGTGGACTGGCATTTTTAAGGGATTATTTTATTTTATGGCATCCTTTGGCTATTACCAGTAAGACAAAGCCTCCTATATTTCAAATGAGCTCATCCATTCTTTTTCATTGTATTTTCTATTACAGCCATTACCTTAGATCATGTAGATGTAGTAGAAACAATATTTATAGAAGACAGTTTAATCTCTATGAAAAGGAAACCCTTCTACCTTCATCTGCTTCAGATTCTACCCTTTGAGAAGGAAAGATTTCTGTTCTTTTAAGGAGATAAAAATGGAAAAGCATGATATGCCACAAAAAAAAACGTTTGGTGTATTACAGAAATAGCATAATATGTAGTACTTCTTTAAAAAGGTGTGAAATTTGTACCTGTAATTTACATGGTAAAAATGTAATCACAGTAGCACCATCAACATCAATGTTATGTTGGGCTGACTCTGGATCAGAACTGCACACAAAAATTTAGCCTTCATGTGAGTAAGTGATGAAGGTGGTGATGTGGAATGTGTATATTACTGCTGGGCTCTGTTTGTCTTCATGGTTAAGATTATATTTTAAAGATCATGGAGGGCCTCTGTGTAAATAGTCTAGTCCCTCACTAATATTCTTGGCTCTTTTTCCTGTTATTTTGCTAACTTTTACCAAGAGGGTTACATGGTATTGCCTTCTTCACCATTAAACCTTACTGACTTCAAGTCTTGTATTATAGCCTTGTGTTTGGAGGAAAAAAAAAAAAACCCAAACACTAAAAGACAAGTTAGATGTCTTTTTTCTGTGATTATTGATGAGAGCTGTATTTTGGGTGATAAAAAACAAAGGAGATTCAAAGGTTGCTTCCTCGGAAGAGAGCAGCAGGAACAAGTCTCTTGAGGATTGCCCTCACCTATAGCTGTTACAGAGAAAGCAGACCTTGCTAAACCCTGTGCAGAAGTCAGAGCTTTCTCCAAGCCTGAGGATTACTAATGGGAATCTGTTTTGTCCTCTAGAGATAGCCAAAGGAGGAGTGGGCTGGCTGGCTATTAAATGAACGTGGCTTTCAATGTAGACATTTATCTGCCATGTAAATTAGAATTTCTGCTTACAGGATCACATTTTAATGGAATATTTTTCATATAAAATGCAAGTAGCCTAAACCCTCCACTTTTATACAGTGCTTAGAAAGAAGTGTTGTGCTCCTAGAAAGGAAAAGAAATGCTGTTTTTTTTACATATGCACTTTAGCTTTCTAGTATCTTTGTGCATTCACTGTTTCACTCGTTATTGCAGATGAGTATGTTTTTTTTGTTTGGTTGGGTTTTTTTTTTGGTTTTTTTTTTTGGTGTTAACTGGTCTGGAGAAATACTATGCATTGGTGGGAACTTCAGACAGTAATGGTAGATGTCGTGATATCTGTGTCTTTGATCTGTCTGCACTTACATGAAACTTTGCTAATGGCAATATAGTTCCTGATCATTGAATGAAGGACTTAGAAATTAGAAAAGAACTTTTGTCAAGAAAGATGGAAAATGAAATGGATTTTGTCTCCTTTATAAAATGTTGTAGTGTCATTAATTCAAAACTTCTATGTGGTGGATGAGCTTGCATGTGTTATGTGGGAAAAACTTGCCAAAAGTTACTGTAAAGTCTCATAAACTCTCCATATGGAAAAATGCTACAATGGTAGCTTTCTCAGACCAAAGAGTTTGGAATTCTATGCTATCTGTGTCTAAGAACATTGATAATCAGTACAGATATAGAACCCAGTTCTGCAATTTTCTTTTTGATGTTAGAAATGCTGGGATTTGGCAGAAATTTTTTTACCATTCAAATCTCAGCACAGTAGGCAAAAGGCTTCTTGCTACCAAGGGAGGTGAAAGTGAGGTGGCAAAATGTTGGTAAGCAAGCAGTTTTTCACCTTGTCTTGCAGGTTTCACTGTTCTGTGATTATTTTAGACATTTCAGGCTGCATGGCAATATTAATAGTACTGAAATTTATCTTAATGTAATGAGTTTTTTGTCTTATTTAATTTATTTTCTGTGAGTCTTTATTTTCCTCTTTCCTTCTGTATTCTGTTTTATTATTATTAATTTTTCTTGAGTGGTAGTAGTGTAACAACTCCTGGAATATACTTTAGAAATTGTGAAGTGAAGTCTCAGAGGATTTCTGAGGTTTGAAAAACACTGAAAAGTCCAGAAGAACGGAGATACTTATAAAAAATTTCCTATATAATATTATCATAGCTTATTCTTACCTCTCTAGTGTACTCCAAGAGGGCTTTCATGGCTGGGTGCCATTAGTCATATAGGCTATGTGGTAAAATAGTTTTGCTGTTGTGATGAAGAATCCCAAGAAGTGAGGACTGAAGTTACTTCCACACTTGCCTGATGTGTCTGTACATAGAAGCAGATGATAATTCTCTAATGTAAGTCCTTGAGAGGGAGAGAACAGTTGCTGTGGGACTGGTGTGTTGGGTTTTCTATACAGGTAGACAGACCTGTGTGAGGTGGGAAAAGCTACTGGTGGAGACGTGGAGGGTTTGGCTCTGGTGAATAACAGCAGCTGAAGCAGCATAACAAGGAGAGAGGGAGGAAGCACTTTGCATTGATTTTGTGTTTACAAAACTGAAATATTTCCAAAACCTACTGTAAAGTGGAGATAAAATAATATATAAGATTTAACCTAAGAAAATTTAATTTTTTCTTCTACACCACATTAATTTTGACTTCTACTCAATTTTTGGATTATTAGTGGCATGAAAGTTTCGTAGTTCATGACATCCTTGATGCTTTTGTAGAGCTTAAATATTCAATTGTAATACTAAATCAAGTGATTGTGTATCTTGCCATTCTGGGCTATCAGTGGAAATCTACTGTTAGTGATGGTATGAATGAATATGGGGAACACTCATGAGTGAACAAAGTAAAATATGTTTTACAACAGATGTTGCTGTGAAATAAAATATTTTGATTTAAGAAAAAACACTCCAGGTGTTGTTTTGAATTAGTCAATAACACTTAGCAAAAGCACAGTGCTTTCAGACATACTTTTATTGAGAATTGTTTAATGGTAATTAAAATTAATGGTAATTTTTTGGTCAGCTACAGTTTTGTTTTAAAGGAAAGCTGTAATGGCAATTAAATATAAATATATGGTTAAATATAGTGAGTCTCTTTGACAGAAATGTGAAAGTCAACAAGATAGGATAGGTTGACATAAGAAAAACAGTGCTACTGAATAACATGCATTATGCTATTAATGATAACTCATCCTTTGCAGGGCAGGAAAATAACAGAGAGGTCACCAGAGAGAAAAGAATGAACAAAAATGTATATATACCGGGCTGTCTTCTCTCCCTCCTCCTCAGGCATAATACATCTGAAATCCTTTCTCTTGTTAGGAAACTAATTATACAGAGGTTGCCAACCCAGTTCTCTCTCAAGTATTAAAACAGTGGAGAATCTTCCTCAGTCCAGGTAGTAATTAGCAGTCACCTAAATTCAAGGCCAGCACAATTCTGTAGATATTCTGCTCAGAGAGAATTGATTTGAATGAGAGCAGTAGAAGAGCTCACATTAATTCCTGATGAAATTTTTTTAGTTCTTCATCATGTAACTGATTTCCCCTGTAATACATAGCTTTTTCTCATGCCCTCTGTCTCTATGCTAACTACTGCTTATTTTGCTATCTGCAATGTAAATTCATTCACAGAGCTCTTGGTTCTGTGGGATGTGCAGTTTTCCCTCCTTTTGCAGGCTGATGGGTTATCACCATTAATACCTCCACTCAAGTCTGGGGACTGTTTTGGGTGAAGTAGCCACGAGCTAGAGGAGCAGTCAGTCTTTCCTATATGAAGAGTTGAACGTGCATTTGGTAGTTCATGTGATGGCAAATAGATAAGCTGCTTTAGTAAACCAGTTCTGGGCAAGTCACCCCAGAAGGTTGTTTCTTGTTTTTAATGATCTGGAAAGCCAGAGGTTAATTAACTTTACTCCTCTTGAAAATCTTGCAGCAGCTACCAGTTTCTTTAATTATTGCATGCTCTAAAATCAGAACTATATGTGGTTTATGAAGTCAGCTCTGTTTCAATGGCATAAATTTTAATTAATTTATTGAAATGAAATTTTAAAACTTAGCACTGGAGTGTATTGTTTGCCTTGCTAATCATAAATGACTGACATGTTCCGGTGTGTTCCCTTCACTTTCTCATTTCTTTGTTATTTACTCATGGACTGTAATCAGTTAGTAGGACACTCACGCCAAGAAGGATCTTTAAAGATCTCAAGGCCTGGTTGTGTGTCTATGTATAAACACACAATTTCATGTGTCTGAAATCACTGTCAGGATTTCCTCAAAATTCTGTAGCAGACATTCTGCAAACATGACCATTCTCTAAATCTGTAGAAAAGAGATGGAGAGAAGGAAAGAGAATCATATGTGGGAAAAAAAGAACAAACCATGAAACAAAATTATTATAAAATCAGGGATTATTATAAAACTATTATAAAGGCAGAGTTTGTTCTTAGAGTTTGCCTGAATTGTCTTTCCCTATCATTCTACTGGTATATATTGTATGGAGATGGCACTTGCTTGTATTGACTAATACAGTATTGAACAAAGTCCTGGTAAAATGAGCAGTCTCCTAGAAATTTGTGGTTCAGCACCCAGCCTTTTCTGAGTCTGCTTATGATATATAACGTTCCATTTTTCACTGTTGAGAGAAGTTTGTACTATGCTTAAGAAAGTGTTGTTGAAGAAATGCTTGCACCAGTTTCTAAATTATATTTTCAGCCAAGACTGTCTCATGTATTTAATTATTAACTTCTTTATTTATTGATAGATTTGGAACCAAATATTTGGAACCAAATATCTCTCTGTAAATGATTCTTCAGTGTATCAAAGTTTCTTCCTGTGCACCTTGAAGTGCTTTATGACAATGTTTTCTGTTGAAGGCCTGCTTTAGATGGCTATCTTGTTTAATCCTTATTATCAATGTTTCGTTTCAACCTGTGCAAGCGAATAAGTCATTATTCTCTATGTACATTTTTCAGAGCCTCTGGTGGTTTGTTTTGGAGTTTTGGAAAATTGATAAAAAATTTAGGTGCGTTGTTAGGAAGAGAGAGAGGAAGGCAGCAGGTGATTTAGGCGAGTGACAGACTTGGCTGGGTGCTATGTGACTTTGTATACCTAGGTAAACTCTTTTATGCTGTATTTGTTCATGGTGGATGTAGGAGTAAGTTTGGCTCAGTTCTGCCCTCGGCTGTTCTCTAAGTGGACAACAGTAGCAGCAGTGGACAAAGTGCAGCAGTAGCAGTGTCTGGATGCAGAATCAATGTATGCCAGCAACAGGAGATGGCCACAATGCAGGGATAGTTTTCCAGAAGCTTATGTGAAAGGCTCCATATTGTCTCAGTTTCAGTGGATGAATAACAGATAGTTAAAAGAGGGTTTATTAGTCACTGGTCATTCTGTTGTCAGGCTAGAGGACATGGAAAGTGACCCACTTCCCACTTCTCTAGGTTCTCTTTTTCAAGAGTGGTGCTTATATTTTACTCATTTTTATAGATAAATACATATAGGAGCTTAAAGGATGGTTACCATACTCCTCCCATGAGTACCATGCTTGTCTTAAAATATATACATAAATAGAACACTGTTATGCTATAACTTAGTTTGGTTCTCCGTGGTTATTCTTTGTGCATTTAAAATGTGCACTTTTGCATGTTCATATATACAGAAGTGCATGCTTGTAGTGATTGAAGGCCTTTTTAATAGTGTGGAAAATTTTCATTTTAACTTTGCCATTCATAGAAATTTGTATAATTTACATTCAGAGTTGTCTTCTGTTTTTGGTGTTCTCTGTGGTTGTGTGGGCTTTGGAGATCAGCTTTATGCCACTACAATTGTTGGCAGGTATTCAAGTCTTAAAATAATTGCCCATCTGTGTAACTCTCAGTGAAAAATTAACCATTCAGAAAGAGTAGCTGTGACATAATTTGAAGTCTGATTTGACAACATGTAAGATAACAGAGGAAAGTGAGAGGTAACATAATACACAGTCTATCAAGTAAGATTGTTCATGCATCTCTGAATTAATGATTCACAGAAATGGCAACTTCAAGAATCAAGAGCCAAAAAAATCCAAGCAGAATGTCAAGAACTCTGAACATGAAAGAAGATGTAATCTAGTGTTTCCTAGCAGAAAGATCTGTACAGAGAGGAACACAAAATTTGTGTGTGTGTTGGAGGGCAGGCAGGGGGTCAGAAAGGGCTGTAGGGGAAAAGAAAAAGTAGTATTTGAAAGAAATAGGGAGAAAAAATGTGCTCTTGCTATCTGTAGGTAGCTGAAGTTTGTGAGAATCAGCTTTCTGATAAACTGTTGTTTTTGATCAATAATTAAGGGAAGATAATACCAAAAAATGTCTTTCTCTGAACTGTTAACTCTTGTAACTCATTACTTTGATGAATGACAAAATGCTGATAGGGGTTTTTTCTGAAGTTGTGTGTCCGAGTGTTACCTGTTTGCTGCAGTCCATTCAGGGTGAACTGAAAAAAAAGAAGTCACCTCTGGTGGGGTGGTCAGTGCTGTGTGTAGCATCCTCCTGTGCCATAAGTGTATAGATTAGACAGGAATTTGTGTTTCTTCAGAAATAAAAACTATTTTATCATTTATGATTCTGCCCCCACACCCATATTATAACCTAATTTTTCTTCAGTGTCTGAGGTAGGGCCCAATACTGGAGAAACTGGCATGAGCAGAAGTGTTAGATATGACTGGTTGTGTGTCCCTGAATCAAGCACAACAGGGGTGTATGACTTGGTCTTTGAAGCCCCAGCTATATTTCCCAGCTCCAGGTTATGGAGTACTTTGAGGAAGTTGAAAGACCTTTGGCTGCAGCAGAAACTCCAGTTATGTCAAAGTTGGATACTCTTGTTTCCACTGTGTTTGAAAAATATATCTTCCCAAGCAGCTCTGCTGGTTTCATGGTTTAGCCCCAGCCAGCAGCCAAGCCCCAGGCAGCCACTCACTCACCCACCAGGGGGATCAGGGAGAAAATCAGAAAAGTAAAAATGAGAAAACTCATAGGTTGAGATAAAAATAGTTTAATAGGGAAAGCAGAAACCGTGCACAGAAGCAAAGCAAAAGAAGGAATTCATTCATGACTTCCCGTGGGCAGGCAGGTGTTCAGTGACTTGGGAAGACAAATGCCATCACTCCAAATGTATCCCCTGTCCTTCCTCCCCAAGCTTTGTCTACCAAGCATAATATGTATGGCATGGAATATCCTTTGGGTCAGCTGTGTCCCCTCTCCACACCTTGTGCATCCCCAGCCCACTTACTGGTGGGTAAGGTGAGAAGCAGAAAAGGCCTTGTCTTGGTGTAAACAATGCTTAGCAGTAATTAAAACATCTCTGTATTGTCAACACCATCTTCAGCTCAAATCCAAAACACAGCCCTAGACCAGCTACTGTGAAAAAAAATTAATTCTATCCCTTCCAAAACCTGCACAGGTATGCATCTCTAAAGTGAAAGGTGGGGTTTGAACTGCTGGGGAAAATCCATGTCCTCAGCCATTTGAGATGACTATATAACCACAGCCTGACTCTTTGTCCTTCTTGCTTCCTCGTATTGACAGGAAATTCACTGGAGACATGAGCAGTATTGTTCAGTCCATTTAGAAAATAGTACAAGGTAATTTAGGAAAGTATCTTGGGAAAGGTATCTTCTAGACTGTTAAATTTGTCTCTGCAATGAACTTTCCTGTAGTACTAAAGTTTTGGATTCAGTTGAGTTCCAGAAATGCTTAGATGTGAAATGTCTGTAATTTGTAAACGACACATTATTTAAATCTGTGTGGGATATAGTCCCACATATGACTCACATCTCATAGCATATGTTCACAGACTGCCAAAGAAAAAACATTTCCTTGCCAGGCCAGTGGCTAATCTTCAGATCTACCAATTCATATATATCCTGTTTCCTCTTGTGCTTTGCTTAAATGTTCTAGTTCATTTGGGTATCTGAAAGGTTATTTGTGTATATATAGGAATGTGTGCATATATGTGTGTGTGAATAGGCATATATATATATCTTATATATTTATAGGGGTATAAATGTATACATACATGCTAGTTCCAATATGCAGCCTTCATGGATTGAACCATTGCTAGTAAAATCTGTCATCTAGAAAATATGAAATGCATGAGAAAAATAAAAATTCCCAAGGAGCTACACTTAACTAAAAAATAAATGTATCAATTTACTATTTTATGGATTTATACATTTTTGCTAAACACCAAATTTGTGAATTTTGAAACAGCTTTTAATTGTTTTCTTCATTAGACTTTTTGTGAAGGTTAACCTGTTGCATTAAGTAAAGAGAGTAGAATTTTGAAAAGAGTAAATGATGGAGAAATGCATGAATAGTTTTACAGATCAGTAACCAGAGTTCTGGTAAGGCTGTAGGAGAAAGCAGAGCTCCTCTTCAAAACATTGTTGCTTTTCAGGTGGTTTGATCAGTTTGTCGGTTCCAATGACAGCTTAAATAGCTTGGCTGTGTACAGGACTTCGTAAGAGCACCACATAGTGAATATGTATGTAGTGTATTAATTTTTTTTCTTTAAAAAGTCGTTAATGCTAAGCCATTTAAGGTGTTGCACAAGGTTGAGAGTAAAGGCCAAGCAAACTTTTATGTATGAATTGTTCTGTCATTAATGAGTAATGATGTTTGACTGAGCAACTTGCACATGCCCTGTGTGGCTAGAATAGGCATCCACACAGTGATTATGACCAAATAAGAGGCTTAGCTTGATTCAAATTTGCTTGCACTCACTTAGCAGAATTATTGTGAGAGTATATGGCTGTGTTTGTTTCATTACTTGTCTCTTGGGAACAAGAGTAATGCTTATGACAAATTGTGTTTTGTTTCAGCATATATGCAAACTACCAAAAAATGGGCTGTTTTAGGAGGTCTGCAGAAGCAAAGGTGTCACTGCAACACTGTAGCTGCTGTGTTAATCGTGTGAGCTTTGTCCGCTGTTATTTGAGGTGTATTGGATGTATGTGCATAGTAAACAATGAATTTTTGAACTTCTAGAGCATGCAAATATTTTAGCAAACCATGCCACGTCCCAATTTAACAGGAGATGATGTCCTAATTAGAGCTGTAATGTCCCACCACCAAAAATTACCCACAAGCTTCCTTCCACTTGTGTAAACAAAATCAATAAATCAGCAAGAAGTCTTCATTTAAGAACAAAGGGAGGATAATGTAAATCCTTGGTTGTTGGATTATATAATGCCATTGACAAGCCCTAAAGCCAAATAAAATCCATTTGTAACATTGTGTTATACTCTGAGCAATGTAACCTGCTAATTTATCTGTAAAGCTATTTATTTTCTTCTTAACTTAGAATCATAGAATTGTGGTTTTGTGAGCCCAGGTTAAGTGAGGAAAATGTTGTTGTTTCATCTCTAAAATAGTACACATCAGCGTATTTCTCTCTAACTCATGACCTTCAGGTGGAGACTTTTACAGGTGATGCCTCTAAGGAGAAATTTCTGTTTCCTAAAGGTTAACGTGGTGCTTCCATCGCTCATATGTCATGAACCCAGTTGGTGCCAGGTTTCTCATGCGACTGTGGGTAAACATGAACCATCTCTGGCCTCTCATTGTTATTGCCTCCTGTTCAGGCCCCAGCCACCAGCACACCAGATGGCTGTGGGCACCAGGTACAGTGAAAGCAAAGTGGATCTGCCACCATCTCCCGCCTCTGCAGCAGGGGAGGCTGCTCCCAGGGCTGGCAGTCAGTGCCAGTATCCAGCATGTCCAGGGTCACCACCATGCAGGGTCACTACCAATGCTGTAGGCCACTGAGTTTCTCTCACCATACAGCAGAAATGCTTTCTAGGGTTAGTGCAGCTCTCCTGCAGGGGAAGGGCTTTGTCTCCTTCATAGCTCGTATATTTTTCCATGCTGAATATCCTGAGATATAATATTTTGCTACTATTTATTACGTCTTTTATCACCTAGATGTCAACATATAAAAATTTTTACTTTTCATTGTCCTTCTGAACGGACCATGAGAAACATGGCTAGGCATAGTTTGGTTGTTAGAGATATCAGGTACAGGGAAAATGAACTGTGTAAAAAAAATTGGATAAAAAATTTTCAAAAGCCAGCTTGTAAAGAGCTTAATATAAATATTATAATGAAATAATAAAAAGTAAGAATGCCATAGAAGAATCTCAGTAGCATAATTCCTGCATATAATACTCCATGATAGCAAAATAAAATAATGCCATACAGAAAAGATATGGGAGACTCCACAGGGAGTAGGAATAGAGACTGTGAAAGTATTTAGATGACTTTTTAGAGGAAATTGCAAGAGGAACTGTTGAGAGAGTAAACTCATTTTGTGAAATTATAATCCAATACACCATCTGGGAGTGTGCACAGTTCCAGCTGAGCAAGATGTCTTAGTGGTTTGGTGTGATAAATGCTAACTCATTGTAAAATCCCATTTTCCTGATGCTGTTAATTAATTTCTTCTGTTGAGGGGGAAAAATAGACATAAATATACATAGCTTTATGTCTGAAAAACAGAGTAGTAAGGGTAGAGAATAAATGAAAATATTTTCAGTACCTTATTGCTGAAAATTAACCATTTGTCAGGAAAGCTAATTAGTGTCTTTACATTGCACTACATGAACGACATTAATTTAAATGTTGGACACAAGATGCATATTTTCATTTATGTATTTTAAAAGAAGTTGATGAAATTTGTTGTGCTATGGGATGTCTAGAAAATGCCCTTTGCAAAATTGTAATTTTCAACATATTTTAGTATAGCATGTATCAGAGGGCCTGAATGAAGTCTTTAAAAACAAATGGATTAGGTTTAAATTAACAGTAAGTGAGAAATAAGGGGTTTGCAGATCCTGGCTTTTGGATGCATTTCAACCCCAACTAAGTTACCTTTGCCAAGGCAATTCCTTTTTCTCATGGGTTAGCAAAATGGGAAAAGCTCTGAGCTTGTTGTTGATCTAGATATTAATGTGTTTCTCAACTTGGTTTGTTACATCAGCAAATAATTTTGGAGGAGGAACAGCTGCTGGCTGGTCCCCTCATGCATACCTGAAGCCATCTCAGAACTTTGCTTGAAGCTTGGTCTGTCCCTTGCAAGAGGTACCAGGGTCTGGGTGTTCTCTCAGTCTGCCCCTGCAGCCTCAGAGCTGTGAGCACCTGTGCAGCACATGGGGGAGGGGGGGGGGGCAAAGTAATCATTATCTCCTTAAAAAAAATCCTGGTTGCACACAAATTCCTTTTAGCAGATGCTTTTATTCATCAATGATATTTTAAGCAAAACGCTAAACAAAATGGATCCCCTTTCAGTTCTGCCTGCTTTTTCTGTTCCCATACCTGTTGGGCTCTGCTTCCCCTCTCACCCATTCCCCCTGCGTCTGTCCCACCCGCCGAGCGCTCCCCTGGGCTCTGAGCTCTGGTGTCCTTCCTGCCTGAGAAATGCTGGAGGGTTGCCTGATCCTTGGCTTCTCAGCTCATGAAGGTGCAGACAGTCCCTCTTGCCCTCAGTGCTATTTGGGAGAGGAGAGGAGGGAGATGGGGGTTGTTAACTGTGGGCCATCTCCTGCAGGAGGTCATGGGAAATACAGAGCAAGATGCAAAATGGGAAGCTGACTGTCATAAGGTTGTCAGGCATGTTAAGTGTGGCAAGCTAGGATTGTGATTGAGAAGTTTTTAATTACCAGCTCTGAGGCACTCTGAGTTGAATCTGTGACTGAATACCTTTATCTCCTTGGCCAAATTCTCAGTCAGTACCAAGTCACAGTGATTTTCAGGGGCTGCACTGAATGTTGCTGTGGTAGTATCAGTATAAATGAGAATATAGAGAAGAAGAGTAATGGAAAAAAAGCAACCTTGATGTTTTATGAGAATCAGATGGACAATTAGGTTTGAATGTCTGAAATATGGCATTCCTCTTCTGTTTCATCTCTGTTTTTCTTCTAGTGCAACAGGTCCTACTTATCTTTGAAGTTGATTTTGGGAGGAAAGATGTGGCTTATTTTGATTTTTTTTTTTTTTAGGAGCAAAACATTAATAAAAAGTAAAATAACAAAATGATACCTGTTCTCTTTTTTCTTTGCTTCACTGTTTGTAGTTTGTAGTTTTGTGATGGTCAAATGGAATTTGTTATAAATTTCTCTTATCATTCATTTTTTCATATTTCCTTCTGGACTGCTTAAGATCTTTGATTGTGGGTAAAGACTGCAAGGTGCTAGATAATGCACAAATTAAAAAAAACCACCAACAACAATAAACCCCCACCCCTTATTCTTTGCAGTCAAGCAGTTCAGTCCTGTGTCTCACCTGCATCAAACAAGCTCTTAGGATATTAATACTGTTGATAACAGTTTTTTAATTGCCTACTAATATGTGGAGATGTATAAATACCAGGAGAGCTGAAGGTGAGGAATAATAAATAATATGCCATCAGAAAATATTTAATTACAGTACAAAATTGAGATAGCAAGCCTTGTGTGCAGAGAGGAGTGGATCAGTAGCAGCAGCTATAATTCATGATAGGTCAAGTCATATATGAAGGAAAAACTTTCATTTGTAAACATTGTCAAGCCCAGGGGGAAGCGATTACTGATGAGAAACAAGTTTCTTTCATGTCAATCTCTTCATGAGGTTTTTTGTTTGTTTGTTTTTAAATAAGGGTTGGTTTTTTTTCCCCAGAAACCAACAAAGTAACATGTAAAATATAATGTAAATTGAAGAGGAAATACACCTGTCAGCTTCATGAACAAATTGGTACTCATTAAACAGACTTAGGTCTCTGAATATATTTTTTTCAAAGGGAAGGCTGGATTTAGTTTCTGAGTACAGGTTTGAGTCAGTACAGCTGCTAGGTGTTACCTGAACAGTAAAAGCCTTCAGAAGCCGTGCTGGCACCCTCCGAGGTACGACTTTGTCCCATCTTCTCTTACTGTGTGCACATGAAGTAGTTTGGCCTTGGTCTATGCCTGTCTCGCATTTTGATCTCCCTCTGACCATCCCAGCTGCAATAGCTGACTATTTTGGTGTAATAAACTCAGCATCTGTCCTTATTCATCTCCTCACAGAGTGAAACCTTAGCACCTGGTCATTTCTTCCTTGTGCCCCTGAGGGACTTACCCCATGTCACAGTCCTGCCTCAGGGAAGGAGACAGAGTCTGGTAGGACTGGCTACAGAGACAAGTAAATATTTGCTAACTTGTTTTGGGAAAAAATAGTTGTAGAATTCTGTTTCAGCTGTTCGTGTGTTTTAAAGGTCTTATGGAGAAGTGCCAACAGAATTTGTAAAGGGAAGTCATGCTTCAGAAATCACTGTAATTCCCTGGTGGTCTCTGCAAGTGTATGCAAGGGAGGTCTCTCATTAAAGGCTCTCAAAGATATGAAATTCCCATGAAGTAAGAGAATAATCCATGGATTGAAAGATAAAAAGAAAACGTGTATTAGTTTGCCCAGTTGAAGAAGAGAGGGCATCAGTGAAGTTCTGTATGGGTGCATGCAGCAGAACATGCTCATAAATAATACAGGAAAGAACTTACATGCTGTGGTCATTAATGTTAGATCCAATTCAGTGTAGAGAAATCTTAAATGATGCACAAGACAGGGGAACACATCAAAATGTTGCAGGTAAAAGCAGAAATTATCAGAAAAGTAATTGGAAAACAGAGCAGGGAATATCAGCACCAGTTTGTAGGTCAGTGGTGCTCTCACGTGAGGACCCTTCCTCTCTCTCCATTCATAAAAGTGTGATAGATCTGAATTAGGAATCTAGAAGAAGGATTGAAATTATGGAGCAGTTCACATTCTAGAGAATCCCCAGTTTAGGACTGTCCAGGCTGGATAAATCAACTGTGAAGAAATGTATTTTTAAGCTTTTTGTCAGCATTTACTACAGATACTTTTCCTGGATTGAAAATACAATAATTTAACATGCCTCCTTGAATAAACAAACAAGCCCCTATCTCTAAAGAGTTTAGATATGATTTTAAAAGTAAATTTTCAAGAGAGTCGTGCAATTACTAAGAAATCTTGCATCAGACTTCTGGATCTTTAGCTGTTATTCTCACAGGATATGCTTCAGTTCTTCTGCTGAGGGAACTGCACAAATACAGTGCATATTTTAAGAGTATGAAAATTGATATGAGCACAGACAGCACTAAATTGTAGTCACTGCATGCATGGCTCGAGCCTCCAGTAGTTTTTGAAGTATCCAGAAGTATCAAAGTTTCCAGAAGTATCAGAAGTCCACTTTGCATCCTACCATTTTGCCGGTTTTGTGTGAATTCCTGGCCTCAGATAAAGTGCTGTTTACATTAAAGTTCACCCTTTAATTAGAGACAAGGAGAGCAGAAAAATTAAGGAGCTGTTTTTGCTAGAATTGTTTTTGATGTTGGATTGCACAGAGCACAGGGCACTGATATGAGGGAGAAGTAGAAGTGTGGAGGGTTCTTCTAAGCAAAGCACTTTCAATTTCCTCACCTTTGTTATAGTTATGGACAAAACAAAGGAAAGCTTGCTCATTTTGTTATTTCCTGGCTCTGCCTGGACTCTTATGGGAGACGGCAGTTTGAATACAAGTATATTCTTCTCTCTGTTGCTGCTTTATGCTTGGTTTTGTTCCATGAGAATTGTTTAACAACCTGCTCCACTGGCTGCTATCCAGGTAAATGCTTGTCCTTTTAGAATTAATATATGGAAGGTTGTGGGGAGACAGATGGAGAATTTAAATTGCATACCATTTAAATAGACATGGACAATGGGTGTGGTGTGGAAGATGGGGAGCCAGGGCAGTTGCATCAAATGGAGGGCATTTTGGGGGCTGGCTGTAGACCAGCACATTTGCAGGCTCAGATGCAGACATGGTAAAAGTCTATCTGGCCATAGTGTAAGAAAGAGGTATATAGGCACCTCTGGGTTCTACCAGCCTGTTTGATCCTTCCTTTTACCACAGATAGCTATTTCTTGATGAGGAGAGTGTGAGACCTTTCATGTTCATCAATAAGTTTCAGTTTTTTTCATTCAGTGACTTTAATAAAAGCCTTTAAAATCAAAATTCTGCTCCTGTTTCAATATGGTTGGAAATGAAACTTGCTAAAACCTGATGAATAGGCTCTACCAGCTTTCTTTGCTCCATGTTTGATTGATTTGTTTCCTTGCTTGCTTAGCCTGTTTAATATCTCAGATACTAATTTCTTTTCTGTGTGTTGACATGCACTCTGCAGCACATCTTCTGGTATTCGGCTATTACACAGATGATAAATGAACACTGTAATGTCAGGTATACTGAAAATCAATGTTGTTAATATGCAAACAAATAGCAGACCTGTAACCTCTCTAAAGAGAAAGCTACAGTAACTACAGGAATCAAAACCTTCATGATTTGGTGTTACCATGTGAAATTTGCATTCCGAATGATAATTCAGGCTAATGGCTTCAGGTTCCCGTGGGTCAGCTGAAATAGATTCTGAAATGGCAGAAGAAAAGGGTATAGTAAATAAACACAATGAGCTATCAAAGAATATTTCTACATCAAACAAGTCTCTGAATCTTTTTGTGCTTCATAATCTGACCTTTTCTAACTGCTCTGTTTTTTGCCTGAATCAGCTCATGAAATGAAACACATTAGCTACAAAATAATAATAATAATAATAATAATAATAATAATAATAATAATAAACAAAATAATAATGATAAACAACCATTTATATAGCCACTAAAAGTGTTAAAATATTGTAGAGAGAATTCTATTAATTTACAGTAGATTAGTGAGGGTAAAACACCCTTTGATTGCAGTTGCTAGGCAACCCTTCTCTGAGCAGATGTAGGTACCATTCCTGTTTGTTTAACACCAGCCGTACTGGAGTCTGGCCACAAAATATGTTACAGCAGCAGCAGGGAATAGCAAAGGAGAACAATTTTAGCATCGAGGTGCTGAAGTATCTTGCATCCTTCATGCATGAATAATACAAATGAGATTGCATGGAGAAAGCTTGACACATAGGATAAAATAAGCTTGTATTACTATGTTTTCACCTGTTGATAACAAAATGCTTTGTAAAAAAACAGAAAAGACATTATTCCCATTCTTCATGTGTGGAAATGGGAGACAGCTTAGACTTCCCTGTGAAAAGATGCTGTAGCTGGTTATTAGGTAGCAACAGGGTTCAAAGCAGACCCCAAGTCTTCTCAGTCCCATACTCAGTGGTCTGTGTAGAATTCACAAGATATATTTGCTCCCAGAGTAATATACTCCAGACAGCTATGTAGGATGATTTTGTGGTATTTATTTTACAGAAAACATAGTTCATATTCAAGGGATTCTATCAGGGCAAAGAAAGACAATAACCAGAGTGTTTAAATAAATGGGATCTATGCTTCTGTATAAACACTGGTGTAACATATGTTTTTGTCATTTATATTTAACTCCCAGAATGTGCTTGCTTATGTTATTTACTTTTACAATTCAAAATTAAGTATATTTTATTCCAGACAAAGAGTGAGAGAGCAGTCTGTTTGGATGCCAATTGAAAATTCATGTTCAGCGTGTTAAAGTGTGGTGATTTCCTTTCAGGAGATCTCAGACTTAGAAGGCCAAATGTGTGCAAAACCACTTGTTTCAGAAGATCTTTGCCATGGGGAGTCCTGAAAATAACACTCTTTTCCTACTCTGTGGTGTACCATATGTTGTGATGGCTTCTAGCATGACCACGTGAATGAGGCAAAGACATAAAAGATGGAAAGAGTTCATCATCCTGATGATTTCTAAACTACAAATAATTAAATTGTAATTTAGAGAATATTAGGTTAAATTACTGGAATTGGTACTGAGTACAAGTTAATATCTGTGATAGTCTTCAGTTTGTCTTTTCAGTTTCACAGGTTGTGAGCAGGCTTTTTGTTTTTAACCCCCGGATACAGGAGGGAGGATCTGCCTTTTCAGGAAAGAGAGTTTGGAGACAGCAGGTTTCCCTCAGCTTAAAAGAAATAATGATCTCTTCAGAAGAAACTAATCTGGGTCTGCTGCTTTGGGCTTATGGTCTGCACCACATTGTGTATGCAGCTGTGGCTGCTTGTAGGAAGCTGGGGTGTCCCAGGAGTGACATAGGCAGGGCATCCTCAGTTCTTCTGAAAAGTGCCTATTTCCACAGTCTAGGAGGGAATGGGAGGACTGAGCTGGGGGAGAGCTGGAGGCTGGAGAAGACCCCAGATAGTTTTAGCCACAGGTATTCTGGTTTTGTTTTCTTAATTAATCAGTGCATAGCAAACTTTCTTCCTAACTTTGCTGTCATTTGAGTAATTATTTGTAATATAGCTGAGGGTTCATGAGGTGATCAGTATTTTCAGTGCCATGCAGACAAGCTATACAGTGAGAGCTTGTCTGAGTTGCTGCATAGTGAAAGAAGGGGGGACTTCTCAGGACTGAAGTTCAACAGGCAGAGGAAACACACATGCCAGAACAGAATTATTATTTGAGTTTCATGATGTTTATTATAACGCTAGCAGTTGAAGTTTTGTTTGTTTGTTTGCTTATTTTTTTCAAAAAAAAGGTAAACTCTAGACAAATGGCTTTGTCTGGGAATTCAGATATTTTGAAATGGACATTTTTTGTTGTTACAGGTATCTTTAAAGCTTATACAGCTTCAGAGGAATGGATTTAACCTCTTAAATAAGTTTACACAATAATACCATCTATATACTCAGAAGATAAATGCATGTTCTAAGAAGGAATGAAGTACTAAGAAGTACAGTTGCAGCTTTGCAAAAAGAAAATGTAGTTTTATAAGGACCAACATAAGCGTGAAAGAACACTGATTATTAACCTTCACTTCAAGTCATTATTATGCTTTCGTCATAACTAACAGTGCAGATGTTTTATAAACATAAATATACAAATATTTATGAAGCAGAACTTGAAATGTATTTCTCTTCATAACAATCTTGACCTCACTGTTTAACTCTTACAAGAGATCTTCTAGTTTCTGTTGTATAGCATATCTGTCTTTTGTTTTTCTTTCCAGTTAATCAGTTTATCAGGTGGGGCTTAAGTGTTGTACTAATCACAAACAATGTTAATGAGATCAAGTTACATTCCTTTTACATGTTGTAAATTCTTTCTTTTTCCACCCAGAAGAAAGATAAGAAGGAATCTCTGAGGTAGGAGAAATAAATGTGTATTTTTAAAAAGTTAATAAAAATGCACATTTCTATTTATGGGCAATTTTTTCTTTAAATTAGCTTTGAATATATTTCAGTCATGAAGCTTAAGGGAATAACTCCATTATGTCTGAGGGGTCCTTTTAGAGCTCAGTTTCTCTTATCCCAACTATTAAAACCTCATGAAATGAACAGGTGTAGTGCCATCAAGAAAACCAACAGCTCTGGAGCACGCTTTGATATAGTTTTGGTATGATATAAAAGAAATGTTTGTACTTTGGTTGTTTGGTATGAATGGCAATAGCTTTTTTTTCAGTTTTATGGAGCAGTGCAATACTTGGTCTCAAGGTGTATAGTTTCCCTTCCTTTATACATGTACTTTACATTAATGATAATGAGTATTACACATGTGGATTATGATTAGACTATTTTGAAATGACTTCCAGTAATTTCTTAGATGAATTTGTATTTAGTGTTTCAAGCGTGTTGAAAGGTACAGATGTCTTCAACCATGAGAAAAGGGAAGGTATTCTGCTGAAATTTGCTGTTTTCAGTACTTTATTTCAGTTGAGAATTAGATAATATATTAAAAAGACAAAAACTAATCTTTCTCAGTCTGTGAAAGTCATTACCATTTGACAACTGTTGGAGGACTTTTATGAAATATGTTAGAGGTCTCAATTCAGTTTCTAGAGCATAGATGTCTTTAAAGTACCACAAATATCCTTGAAATAATGTGTTTTAAGCAGATGATCTACTTGTTATGGATGTGGAGAGGGAAGCTGAATTTTGCTAAACCAGGAATGTCTTTTGTCCAATAAGCAGCACACTTTATATTCTCTTTCTGGGATTCGAAAGAGAAGTGAAGAACTACTGAGGCAGAAATTGCAATCATCCAGTCTAATACAGAGCAGAGGAAGTGTGACTGTGGCTTAGGAATTAAAGAAGGTGATAACTTAAGTTTTGGACATTAGCTCCTCTACTAATGTACTATTTTATGTGACAGGAGTGGGTACATACATTTCTGTCCCTGAAATTGTTCAGTTTTGCTTCACTGAATGAAAATTGATGAAATAATAACCTTTTTCATTGTTAGCTTACTTTTATTAGCCTTGTTCCTAATGCAAAATCTCCTCAGTCTGTGATATTTTATGTTTAAAAGATATGTAGTAGTTTTCAGATTGCTTTTGTTCACTTCCTCATCCATTAAAAAAAGTTTTTTTGTTACATCCTGTTTTTTTCACCAGTGGCTTTAATTTTCATGTGCTTTGTTTAAAGTTCTGCCTTGTAATTTTTGTTTTCCTGGCTCCTGATTTTATGACTATAAAGCACCTCCTATATAAATTTCTTTCTGGTTTTAACTTTTCACTGATTCTGATGCACGGTCCTTCTTTTTTTTGGTTGTTCTCAGCCGAATCAGTGTATGAAAACACACTAGGCAGATGCTACAGTACATCTGTGTTTCAACTTGCTATTTATTTTCCATTTATTTATTTATTTATAAACACGCTATTTATTTATTTGTGTATTTGCCCTTACTGTTCAATGGGGATTCCTTCTCCTGGAGCTGTGACTCATTTTCTTTTCATTGTGCTGTAGTTTCAGGAGAATCTGAAAAACAGACAGTAATACATGAATTTCATACACATCCTACTGAATACTGAAAACAGAGGAGGACAGGAACATATCCATGCAGGACATAGATGAAAAATCTGAGTCCTTGATACAGGGAAAAGGCAAATGCTTGGTTGTTTGGATATAACATGGACAATTGGTGTAGTTGGCACTGTTCAAAAGATAGAAGGGAAACAGAAAGTGAACAAAATTTTAAAAATCTTTGTTAGGAAAAAGTACTCTTAATTGACCTTTAGCCTGGTCAGATAATCTTCTTTGCAGTGTCGTGACAGGCTGCTATTCGCATGCTAAGCTGGTACTGATATCAGGAAAAGAAAATGATAGGAAAGAATAGCCAGAGACAGTTGGATCCAAACCTAGATCTGCTGCTGGCAGAATGTATTCGCTGTCCATGGGCAAAGCGAGAAAGTTGAACATTTCACTTCTAAGCTTGGTAGTACAATAATCTGACAACAGATTGCTCTGCACTGGGGTCTTCCTGCTAAATGCTTTCAGACTCCACCTGGGAATGCAGTAGTCCGGAGAACTGGAAATTAAGGCTTGCTTTTATGATTTTGAAAGTGAAGATGTGTAATGTCATGTAAGTTTGTTTAAGCGTGTAAGTGGAAATAAGGGTTAACTGACATAGTAGATGCAGATACCCTCACCGTTAGTAGTCTAAGTTTGTATGTTAGATCTTGAAAGTCACATTTGGAAATTTTTAAAAATTAGGTGGTATACTTGACTGCAGCCAAATTTCAGCACCCAAACTATTTCATCCTGTGAGTGACCAGAATTTTTTATTATTAATTTCATTTTATTTTTCATTTAATATCCATTTCTCTTCTGTAGACCAGCATAAAACTCTGTTTCTTTGCTGTTTCTACAGCTTTAGTCTGCAAACTAGTCAGAGAGGGTGATGCTCTCCATAGAATGTGGTCTTGAACACACAGTGGTTATTCGAAAGTAGTGGAACAGTCAACTAATCTTGACATCAGCCTTTCTTCTTCGCTTTCTAGTAACATTTTAGAAAGCCCATGAACTCCTGGAATACAGGTGGTTATGGTTATGGTGAATAATGGCTGATGCTCTTTCCAACTCTTGCCTCTCTTAGCATCAGAAGCTAAATATATATTAAAAAAAAATCTGTTTTGCTTGCTTACATTTTAAAAACATATGAAATATAAAACAATCTTGATTTGCCACCTGTTATCCATTGTTTGTCAGAAGAAATGACAAGTATACTCACCTAAGAAATGCTGAAGTAAGGATCCAGTGCAGCCAGGACCTAAATTGCTTTTATGTACTACAGTGGATAAAAATCTAGAAAAGAAATTGAGTATTGATTTTTCCTAATCTGTTTTGGTTTTGTATCAACAGACAATGCATACACATGCAATACACATTCCAAAAAAGCTTATTTTCTGGTATGAAGTTTCTTACATACTTTTATATAAGTTTGCACAAAATATACAAAGATCTCACTTCTCTCACTTGCAAATATTTTGCATTAAATACACATTTATTTTGACATAGAAAACCCTAAAGCATTCTCTTGAAGATATTACCACTTGTGTTACCATTGCTAAACTATAAAATTGTGTCTTAGATTTTGCTAAATTCATTGCTTAAGTAATATTCTTTAGGTTTAAAGCCTGAATCTCAAATTCTGCTTTTATTTATGTTTTATTTGCTTTCTTCATGCTGGGTCTGGAGTGGTATATGCATCTGCAAATGATCTGGGTTTGCTAATGTGGAGATTTATAGCTATCTTTTTTCCCTCTCAACAAAATACCAGAAATTAATGCAAAATGTCTGTTTACCTGCACTTAGAAGTATTTTCTAAACACCTATGAAGCAACTAACCAAAATGCATCTCTTCTGGTCTGCAGTTAGTATGTTTCTATATTCCCATAGTATACAGACTTGCTCTAACTTAAGCTGTAGTCATGATAAACCCTGCCTTTTGGGGAAATGAATTTAGAAAACCTTATTTTGATTTTTTTATTACAAAGGGGCCTGTCAGCTCCAGTCAGGTTACATGGTTTGGCTGTCCTTACCTGCACTCAGTGGCTGATGGTGGCAACTTAGTGTTTAAACAATTTTAGAACCACTTATGCTTGATCTGGAACCTAACAAAAGCTGATGGAAGGTCTGGAAGATGAAAATGGTGTATTGAGAACAGTAAGTCAGCAGGTCTTTGCAGAGATAGTCTTGCAGTGGGTCATTTTGGGGGAAGTTAGAGACAGACTCCAGGGACTGCTCTGCTTGAAATCTTTTAAAGATCCCAAGCTAAGAAAAGCTTCAAGTTCGAGGAAGTTTGGGTTTGCCTTGTAGTCTTGTAGTGCAAGCTTATCTTTAATTTTTTATACCACTTCATTGTGCTAAGCACATGAGATAAAGCCAGATGCTTGCAGCTGCGTATGATTAGCATATATTTATGCTGCTAATTTAACATTATGTAAATTGTATTCTTTCCTGGTTAGCTCATTGAGCACTGGATGTGAGGTGTCTCTCAGCAGAGTGTGAGTCCTCTTTCTGTAATTGCTTCATACTTTTCACTTGCAGAAATTGAATATGCTCTGTCACACTTCTTACCATGTTTCTTTTAATCTTGCAATTACATGGAAGGAAAGTTTCTAAATAAGAAACGCAAAACCAACTGGTAATTATTAAAAAAAAAAATCTCTGAAGGGTTCAGTTTTATTGCCTCCCCCCAAAGGCTCAGGGACTTTGATTTTTGCGCCAGACAGACTTGCAAGAATTTGTTTTGTTTACAGTGAGCTGAAGATAGTGGGGGGCTTATTTTGATCTCATATGTGTGTAAATCAAGAAAACTTTGAAGTTTGTCTGGGATTAAAACCAGTGTGACTCTGATGAGATTGGAACTCCTGTTGTTTCTGTAAGAGATGTGTGAGGAGCATATGCTTGTGCTGCTGGACCTGTGACCTGAGTGGCTGTGGCTGGTGCCAGAACCACCTCCCGCAGATCACTGCATCTCCCTTGCCACCAAAAGTGCCTTTTCCTTTTCAGCATGTAATTATGTACACATTCACTTACCAAATGTCTAAAAGGAGCTGAAGCAGCTGCTGAAGCACTGCTGACATTTTCCTTTCCTTTTCTCCTAAGTGGACAAACAGTGACTTCAGTGGAGTGGCTTGTTAGAATTAATGGGGCCATGAGAGCTCCCATTATAGCCCTGCTCACAACTCAACCAGCACAATGGATAAAATCACAGGTTTCCCTGATGGATTGTACAGCTCTGCGCTCCCAGAAAGTCTGGGGGTCTAAGGGATGGCAGTCCTTTGCGGGGGTAAGAAAAGCACTTCGCAGTTGTTAGCACAAAACAAAATAACAATCCCTTCTACTTAATAGAAAAAGCCTGGGAGAAAATGGCCTCATGCTGAGCCCAGCTGTGATTTTGGTGGGGGGGAAGTGCGGGAGGTCAGGCACTGTTTTTCCTGCCAAGACCTTGACTGTGGGAGTTGCTCCATCTTCCCAGCTTTTGTTGGTCAGAAATGAAGACCAGCAGGGCATTGTGTGAAGTCTGCACGGCTATGCCGCAGGGGCTTTCTCAGCCAGAGATGTTTTTGTTGGGAGTGGTTTTACTTCAGTTAATGTGGTTGAGCTCACTTGTTACTGATGTTGTCAACAGGTGGTACCCAGACACAGGCTATCCATGGTTTTCTTGGCTGGGAGAGCTGTTTTTTATCCTTCAGTGACTGCATGATGATAGTGATTTGCTTTGTGTGATGAACTTGTGGAGTGAGGAGTCCCCACAACCATAAGAAACACTGGCATGTGGGTTTTGGTTTTGAGTACCATCTTCATGGTCAAATGTAGCCATAATAAACTTTGGAGTGTTAGTATCTTCACCTGTGTCAGGGATTTTAATATGTAACCGCAAACACCTGGAACATCAGGTGCTCTCAGGAGGAATTTAGGAGCTGTATCTTAGCTACTGCCATTGCTTTTAAGGTACTGTAGGTATGCCTGGTTGTAACATTTTCTTTTTTCAACCAGATTTCACTGGATCAGGCCAGTTTTATTTGACCTGAATGTATTATTCCTGTGCTATGTTAATGAAATTAATTGACTGTAGTGTCAACAGTGGCATTTTTGTCCGTGTGTGAGGCAAACACCTGTGTGGTCAGACCTTGCATGTCCTGTGAGCAAGTGGGACATGACTGGGAGGCTACAGCTGTGAACAGAGCTCACTGTTTAGTGAAGCACTCTGGAACCCTGGGAGATGAAAGATGGTGCATAAATGTAAAATATTATCATTAGTGAGCAGGATCATTGCCAAAAACCTCTTATTGTTCTTGTTTGCAAGAATGTGTGTTGCTCTCTTAATTTAAAAAGTAATTCAGATAGCTTAATGAAGGCTTATTGGCTCAGTGAAGGAGAACCTGAGCTAAGGGGGATGTTAGAAGCACCTTTTGTTCATTCTTGTAAAAAACCCTCAAATACAAGTATTAGAGATTTCTTGAAATATGGGGGAAACATTGTCTTGTAATGGCTGGGTGGCCTTCCAAGATGTTTTTCCTATATTTACTGAGACCACTGTGCTAAATCCACCTGTATGGATTGCAAGGGTCCTCCAACTAACTTGAAATGCTCAAGTATTTCTAAGATTATTGTTTTTGTGAGAGTTTGCAAACCATAAAACTAGCGTGTGTGCAGTTAGCTCTCCCTTGCAGACAAGCAGGAGTGAGCTGTGCGTGCGAACATCAATCTGAAGTATGAAAATGTCATGAGATGTGCATAAGAAAGGTAGACTGAAATAACTTCTCCCAAATCTTGGTTTAATTTAATTTTTAGCTTTGGCTTATTTTGTAATTTTGTACTGGCTTTATGATCTATCAATGCTGATGAACTCGTTGTTTCTGACTTTTACTTTGTTTTGCTTTCTACAAGCTAAAATATTAGGAAAAATGTATGTCTTTGACACAAAGACAAAATCAAGAGCCTTATATTGGTGCAGGAGTATTTCTAACTGTACTGTTTTTATATATCATCATCTGCAATGTGGGTTTGACTGCAAAACCCGGCCCCAGGACTCTCTGCTCCTGGCCTTTCCTCTTTGTCCAGCAAGAAATGCTTACAGGTGACAAAGTACATATTCGGGGGCTACAATTGTTTGGCTTTAAAGGTGACACATGAGAAAGGTAAGGTAGGTATCCCTGTTCTCCTACCCCTCCAGTACCCACAGCTCAACTGGAGAGGAGCACTTTGCTAATTTTTTGGTAGCTTCAGCTTTTATAGTTATCTGTAGCCAAATTCTGGTCAGAATTAATATACTATGCAGGTATTTGACCACAGACCTGGGAAGGATAATAAGGCTGTGGAGGCAGCGCTTTTATAAGTTGCATTATTTTTCTATCTCTAGTACTAAATGGACTAGGAAAATGTGTTGAATTCTTTTTGCATTTACAGCAAATAAGTCTAATTTCCTAATTTTAGCTTCTGTTTTGTAGAGGTGAGACCAAAAGAGGACTCAGGAGGGAAAAAAGGGAATAAAATTCATGCACATTTCAGTGTTATCTAAACTACACCAAGGTCAGCAGGCCAGAACAGCTGGTATTACTGTACCTTGCCTGGCATTATTAAATGTTTTGCGTACTGTTCATGTACCATCTGTTTAGTTTTTCAGTGATACAATGACCGAAATGAAAAGTAAAGGCATTTGCACCAGCATTGCATAAAATAGACTGCTGGAAATTCAGAACAGTTCCTAGTTGCCTACTTTGAGTAAGATCCCTTGTTTATTGTAAATGACTCTCTGGGGCAGTTACTGCTAGCCTTTTTAGAGATTGCATGCCCAGGTGTTTTAGGTGCTGAATGTTCAGCATGTGTATCTACAACATGTTGTATATCTGGCACTGGCATGCACAAGGGCCAGAGTTTCAAAGGTCCTTGGATTTCACACAAGTGTTACACTAAGGCTGCATTCCCAAAAAACTGAGTATCAACAAGAACTTACATTTTGAAAAACCGTACTGCTTGGAAGGAGTTATTTTGCTGCTTAAAATAAAATGAAGCAAGAATTTGCTTCCTGACAGTGTCTGCAGAGGATGAGAAAATTCTGCCAGGGAGTAGTGACAGATAATTGTGTTGCTCTTGGTTGCTCCTTTACAGTGTGAGTACTCAGAGAAAGCCTAAATCTTTTCAGGAGCAATGAGCTCCTAAAGTAAACTCTTATACATAGACTTGAAGGGAATATGATATATATATATATATGGAAAACAAAAGAAGGCAAACCTCATGTTTTTAAGGGTACATTATTTAAGGCAAATAATACATATTCTTTGTATTGTTTCACCAAATGCAGAGATTGTTATCCAGAGAGCTGGTGGATGTCCTGGGCACATTTAAGGTCAGATTGGATGAGGCTCACCCCAAATGTAGTGGGTGTGGAATGGCAGCACCTTTTCATTCCACACAATCTTAAGGTGTGTTACCCTGTACACTGATTGTATAAGGACAAACCAGTGTAGAGCACTCTGGATTATGTGACTCTTAATTAGCTATGGGTTCTCACTTTTCCCACACATAAATGGGTGTTTGATTGATCTGAATGTATTGAGGAATTTCTCCAAAAGGGAATGCAGCAGTGCCTTTATTTCACACACAAGTTTTGCAGTGCCTCACCTGAACAGATCAGAGCAGCCCTGGAGAGAAGGATTTGGGGGTGCTGGTAGATGAGAGGCTGGACATGCCCCAGCCATGTGCACTCACAGCACAGAAAATCAGACATGTCCTGGGCTGCATCCAAAGCAGCGTGGCCAGCAGGGCGAGGGAGGGGATTCTGCCCCCTGCTCTGCTCTGGTGAGACCCCAGCTGGAGTGATGCCTCCAGCTCTGGGGTCCCCAGCACAGGAAGGACTTGGATCTGTTGGAGCAAGTCGAAAGGAGGACCACAGAGATGATTAGAGGGATGGAGCACTTCGTGAAAAAAAAGCAAAGACAATTGGAATTGCTCAGCCTAGGGTTGAGGTGGCCTTGGGGAGATCTCATTGCAACCTTCCAGTACATAAAGGGAGCCTAAGAAAGATAGACAGGGACTTTTTCCAAGGGCATATAGTGATAGGGAAAAGGGGAATGGCTTTAAATGGAAAGAGGGTGGATTTAGATTAGATATTAGGAAGAAATTTTCTACTGTGAGGTTGGTGAGGCACTGGAACAGGTTTTCCAGAGAAGCTGTGGATTTCCCATCCCTGGAAGTGTTCAAGGCCAGGTTAAACGGGGTTTTGAGAACCTGGTCTACTGAAAGATGTCCCTGCCCATGTCAGGGGTGTTGGAATTAGGTGATATTTAAGGTCCCTTCCAACCAAGCTATTCTATGATTCTGTGATTTAAGATAATAAATGGTAATATTTCTGTAATTAATAAAAATATCTCCTTTTTGATAATGACAATTTTATGAAATCTAGATACAAAAATTATAATGTATTTAAAATGGTTTTGTGTTTGTTTGGACCAGTCAAGGGTAACTTTTCAATAACTTGTAATAAAGCTAAGTGCATGTTGAAGGTACTATAAAAATCCCAATTTGTTGATGAAACTGATAAACTTTTATAATTGATGCCAATAATTTATTTTTCTGTTTTATACTGAGATTAGCACTGGCAGAGAGAGAGTTAAAGTTCATTTACAAGTGCCAGAGGCACCGGTGGGTTATGTTTACAAGCCTTTTAATGACTCTGGTAGGTGATGCCACATGAATATTTATTTTAATGACATATATTGGTAGGCAAAAAATTGCAACTTGCACAATATAGCTGTCTCTTAAAAAGTAAATGAACATATGGCAAATGATAGGCATTTTAAAGAAGCTCCAACTAGTTTCATTCCAGTTAGCTGGCTGTGATGGAATTGAAGAGTAATAAGGAAAATAAAACCTTTACTTCTGTGTGCAGACTGAAACAGTGATTCTATTAGTATCAGATGTGTTGGATGAGTGGGAAGGGACAGCTCATACCATCTGAAATTGCTGACAAATGTTAAAATCAGCCTTGTTTCATGCACCAAGACTTTAATCATGTTGCTGACTACATCTGTTCTTGTGAAAGGGGGCATGTCTTGCCTTTGAGGACGTTTACCTGGCTAGAAAAGGCTTGTTTCAATTGTTATGCAGAACCATGTGTCATCCCATGGCCACAGACTGTGAGCTCGTGATAAGAGCTAATTGACTGGCAATTTCTTATTTGCATTGCATTTTTGATTCCTGGAAATCAATGAGTAACCTGAAAGTCATGACATTGTAGAGGTCAGTCTGTGCACACACACGCCAGAAAGCCACAGAATTTGATTAGCTGAAATGGTGACAGGGTCTTTGTACATTTTTAAGCTTTGATATGAAACAGAGTCAGACAAGGTAGGTCTGGCTGAGAAGTGTTCACTTACAATCTTTTTTTCTCTCTCATAAAACTGCCGGCAGCCTACTCAGGTGCCATTAAACCTTGTACTGCTGACATCAGTTGGAGTTTCTGGTGAAGTGATATGATGCTGAGGGAGCAAGTTTAATTATTTCTGACATTGGTCGTGTGCTGGTTAAAGAATGTAGGATTTTCAGGACAAACCTGGGAAAAGGAGATGGGTCACTTAGGAAGATGCTCTACTACCAAAAAAACATGGGTGCTTAAAGCCTGAGGAACAGCTTTTTGTTCTTCCAAAACAGGCAACTGTTGTTTCATACTAAGCAGATGTCTAACGGCAATTAATCTAGATTTTCAGGTTCTGCAAAGTAATGTGAGGTGTTCTGTATGAATAATGACCAGTCTGAAAAAACAGCCATTCTGCAGTAAACTTAAAATCTAGGAGTGTCAATTAAATATAGTGCATTGTACATACATCATCATAAATAGTATTGATACCCCAGAAAAGGTTTCTTTACACAGATCATTTTCACTAACAAGTTGCATGTGACAAAGGCCAGTAATCCTTGCTTACACAGTGTCTGTAAATTGTGCATTAAAATGCATGTTAACAGTGACATGTTTTTGAGAAGGTAAGGTGACTTGTTTATGTCTTTTGTTGCTAATATGCTGAATGAAGCATCAAATTGAATGGAATGAGGTCATAACAGGAGGCAATCATGGAAGAGAAAGAAAAAGAATTGACAGAAGAGAAGGAAACAATACAAAGAATATGGAAATAAGTAGAAAGCAGAAATCTGTCTGGAAATGGAAAGTGGTCAAGATGTCTACAATTAATTCAGGCTAGGTGACACTGGGAAAAGGAACCTTCAGAAGTCTGCTCATGGATTTTTGTTTCTGATTAATTTAAACACGTGCAGTAGAAGAAAAAATATTGCCAAATAAAAGAAAGACTGAAGAGAAAGTGAATCAAGAAAAAGAAAGAAAAAAGGGGAAATACTTGTGAAATGGGTATATCTGTCTTAAACAACAAAAATCCTGCTTTTGCTGACTCTGCTCCCCTGCAACCTGCAAGCAAATGAAATGTGTACTAAAATATCTAGTTATATGAACATTGGTTCAGGAAGAGCAGCTAGAGCAAAATACAAAACGAAGGTGGGAAAATAACAGAAAGCATAAATAACAAGAAGTCATAACAGGAGCGTAGTCTTTTCCAGCCTTAATGATTCTATGATTCTAGGATATGTGGTAATACTACGTAAAAGTAAGGTTCTCTATAGAGTTGCCAAAGAATAATAGCTAGTAATTATTTGAGACATCCTGTGGGATGGGTTGGTAAGTTCCAGGCCTTACAGTAGTGCTGTAACCTCAGGAGTGCTGGACTTTAGGTTGAATAAGCACAGGCAAAGAAAATGCTTCTTATTGGTCTTAAAGCCTCACAAAGAATCAATGTCTCTATAGATACATATGTGCGTGGTGTATTTAGCATATGCCAAGATACACTTAGTAATAGAATACTGATAACTTTGTACTGCAGTGCAGCGATGAGGGACAGCACTGTAGAATTTCATTTGTTATTGTTTTGTTTTACAAGCAAGTTAGATGTAGATGTATACTTGAAGTTTCATAGGACCCAGAAGATTCTTCAGCCAGTGAAACCACATTATCAAGGAGTTGTTTTCCCTGCCAACTCTTAGGGCAGGTCTGGCTTCAGACATCTCAGAAGAACATCCTGGTTTGGTCTCTTTGTTACTTCTGCCTCTTTCTACTTCTGTCTTCTTCTACAATGCCTGTGTTATGCTATATCCTGTTGAGGGGTTAAACAGTCACTGGGCATTACATGTTTGTCAAATGCTTTAATCTGTGAACCAAATATGTGGGATTTGCAGTTAGCTTGCAGGAGTAGGCAATCATAGGGGTTTCTTTAAACGGGCTGTTTGGGTGGAATTTTTTTCCTAGTTTTGCAGATGTTCTTGTATCATATCATGCTGCTTGTTTTCCAAAATTTAGCAGGATTTTAGGACAAGAAAGGCAAAGAAGCTTCCAGAAGAGTTTGATTCAAAAATACTTCAAACCCCCCAAGTATTAGGCATTTTTTATGGATCAGTGCTTATGTTGTGCAATATGCATTAAAAGGGGAGGGGAAGAATGAAATGCTTTACAGCCTTCAAAAAAGTGACTAATGTGCACACTAGGACACTTGCATTTTAGGCATTTTCACTTGTTACATTAATATGACTAGGAGTTATACATTTATTTACCACTTAAAACTTTCCTCTTTGGGGAATGAAAGATTTCCATATTAGCACAGCAGAAATTTCCTCAAAACTGTTACGATTTTACTTACTAATTAGGAAAATCTTTTTGATCCTATGTACTGAAGAGAGACCAGAAGGTTTTCCATCTAACTAACTAGCTGTTATGCAACACGTATGTTAACAAAATATAGATAGTCTTTGTATCTTTCTAGTAATTTATGGATTTTGTACACAAATGTGAGGGTTCTCACCTTCTGATCTACTGCCTTATGTGCATGTAGCAAAGGATGTCTCATGTTTTCTTGAATTCTACATGTCCATGAAGCAGAGACTCTCTTTTTAGTAGAGCTTTTTTGTCAGCTCTTCATAACAAAAATACAAAATGCTATGTCAATTCTGATTTTGTTTTTAACATGGAATACTTATTTTTAAATTATTTTTTGAAAATTAATTTTGAACAAGCAGGATTTTCCTTGTTTTCATCAGTAAAAAAACAAAATCTGAAAATTCGTTTGATAGGAGTCATTCTCACACTGGTAAGAATGCATTATGAAATGATGTTATAAAAGATTTGGTAGGATGATGTAAAATGGTATCAATAAATAGAATTTCATGGTAGCTAAAAGTGAAACCGACGTGACGGGTCCAAATCTCATAAACCAGTGATGGTCTTTTTCACAAGATATTTTTCATTTTTGTGGTAAGTTTTTGTTACATGTTTTTCTAAACAGCTTTTAGAAGCAAAATAATTTGATTCTGCAAGCCTTTACTCTTTTAGTCAATCCTGTTAATTTATGTTGATTTTCCCCTATTCCAACTCTATTAAAGATAAAATTGAAAAGACATTTTTGGCTACTGTTCATAAATGTACCACGATCTGCAGTGTTTCTTACTGAGTAGAATTTGAATTCAAAATGCCTAAAAAATTAGTATTGGAGTCATGTAATCTTATCTCAAATATCCCTTTCTTTAATATGGGAGCTGGTTTCAACTTTTCGAATACTTAACCCTTTTGCCTTGTAAATAATGCATATGTGCTATGCCACTGTTAAGTATGCAGTCTATTATCTTCTATTTTTCTAATTTATATGGTCTTCCTGATGTGCAATGAAGAAGATTCTGGACAGATTCCCCCAGGGCAGGAAAACTGTTAGTAGAATTCAATACTCTGTCCTACAGAAATTTGAATATAATTTAAATGCATTAAAATTAATCTTAAAAGGCAGCATTCTTTGTGGAAACGTATCAATAGCCATTTGTAAAAAGTTAAGAAAGTATTTTTTATGTCCTGGAAGTTTGGTGCTAGCTTTCAACAGTCATAAAAACCTCAGAAAATTACTTTCAGAAGTCATTTTGCAGTGTATTAGAATATCAATATAGCTCCGATTTTACTTGTTGCAAATATGATTCTTGCAATCACTTTGCAAGCAAATGCACTGCCTCCAGTGCTACAGCATATACTGAAAAATGCGTTCCTGAAGACTGCAAGGAGACAGCTTCTGTTTGGGCTGATTTCCAATGTATTGCAATGTCTGAAAATTCACCACACTACCTCTGCCAGCTCCTCTGTTTTCCGAAGGGATGAGCTGAGGGGCATTGTGCATCCCACGGTTGTGTGTGGTGTTCTGTAGGTAATTTTCTAGAAACTGAAATTTTTGAAGTAAGGAAATCCTCCCTTGAGGCTCACACTGGCATACCATATACGTGCAAGTAAATCTTGTGCAACCTTTTCAAATACAGACAACACAAGTTATGAGTAAAAATTAACTACCTGTGTGAAGATTGATAGAGTAGACATCAAACTTGGCGTTATAAAAATGCCAATAAGAAAGGAAGGTGAGCCAAGCTGGTTTATACACTTAAAAAAAATTTAAAAATAGGAGTGATTAGACCTGCATGAATCCCGTTTCATTGGACCCTAAACTGCCCTAGGTGTAGTAATACAAAATGGTAGAGCCATAGAAATGGAGCAACATCTCTGAGACGATGCTGTGTATAATCATAGTTTCCTGAATAAAATAACAATAATGCCAGATTTTTTTAGTCCATTATTCACTATCTAGAAGATAATTTTTCTAAGTATTTTTAGTTTACAGCATATACATAAATCATAGTATAAAATAATTATATGTCAAACCATATGTATGAAAGTATTTTGCTATGTAAAGGGTCTTAAAGATCCTATATCACTTAATCATTTCATAAATATGGATTTTCATTGAATAGGAAATGTATACACAGTAAAGGCAAGTAATATGAATTGTACCACAGTGACACATCCTACAGTAGTAAATAATCCAGATAACTGAATTTATATACTCAGGCATACTTAACTGGCACATTTTGAGTTGTATTGAACAGTTACATTTATGGCAGTGTAATATATCTCTTATTAGAGGTGGACTTTGACTCAGCTTCTACCAGTTAAAATTTATTAAGTTGAAGAGTTAGTGCTTTTAAACTCAGGTAATTAATTTTTAGCTTGATACTTGGCAGTCTTGTTACTTTGCAACAGGATCTAAATCCAAGTTATTTATGGTGGTAGTTCAGGCATTGCAAGGGATCAGTTTTCATGAGCTCTGAGTTACTCGGATTTGTGCACAGTCATATACTGTGTAAGAAGAAAGGAAAGTGGAGCAGTGACAAGGAAGTAGCTTTATGAAGAAATGCAGCTTCCACCATGATGCAACAGCAGCAGCAATTGTATCAGGCACAAAAAAACCCCACAACAACATTTTTAAAGGCAAAATTCTATTTTAGAGTCACAATTAGTTTCAGGAGAGGCTTGAATGTGCATGAATCCGTGTGTTGGACCAGGAGTCCCACATACCGCGCAATTTCAGTCTCAGCTTAGGCTCTTTAATTGGGACTTCCACAGAGAAATCAGAGCCTCTCTGTGAGATACCTACCTCATTTTCTGAAATTATGGTATCAGGAAACCCAAGAATCTAATTTAGTGCCATAACATTGGTACTAAACCCCTCCTTCCTATATTTAGTTAAAGACCCAAAGAGATAATTACATGTCTTGATTCTGCCTTAATCTGATGAAATTGGTGTCTTTGGAATTAAGTGATGGCAGAGTCTGGTGAAGCATTTACATAGTATTGTTATGAGTAATATATGGTGGGAATTAACCAAAGCCTGTCCTTTAGGGGAATGTTGGGTTTCGTGTTAGAGATGCTGGGAGGAGGCAGCTGGGGTGCTGTGGGTGGGCACACAGGCTGCTTCCAGCTGACATGAAGGACTGATCTGGAGTGCATTGTCCCTTGGTTTTGTCACAAGCAGTGTCTTGTCCAAATAGGTTTTCCAAAAGACCAGAAAATGTGTCTGTCTTAACCTCTAATGTTTCTGACCTCTGAAACTCTCCTTTTTTTTTGCATCACCTTCGTTCAGAGATGAGCCACAATTAAGATAAAAACAGCAAAGCTGCTTCAGGTTTTATCTTCTCTGGTGTCTTACTGTGTCTGGTGGTTAAAGCATTGCTTTTACAAAAGAAACCCACATACGGTAAATTTGGGTTTTCTTTTGACGTTATGCTTACTGAAGATCCTGGATGAACATATTTTGTGAATGTTATATGTTGCAGTCTAGGTCCAACCACACATAATTGGTAAGTTTCCTGGAATTGCATGAATAGCTAATGAATTTTTATTAGACTTAATGAAAAAAAACTGAGGGAAATTTTATGTATAGATATATATCCAGATTTTTATTGAAAATGTAAATGCCTTATAAAGTATTTCAAGACAATAATGTCTACCAAAAATATATTACAATATTTGGTTCTGGTTAGTGTTAGTTAGTGTCAAATTCAAGCAATTGGTAATTCTGTTTTTTTCTTTTTCTTGTGAAAGCTGATTTTGGGTGGGCTAAATTACTCTTGTGACATGAGTACCTGTGCAGGGAAAGCTCTGGAGGACATTTCTATATCAAATCCCTCAGTTTCATTCCTAAATTGAAGTGAAGATGAATCTGTCTTCTGTCTTGTCTTTCCTTTTAGGCTTGGGCAAGTCTTGCTGCAAGTAAATGTGTTAAAATACAGTGAAAGAGGAGGAAAGAAACTGATTTTTGTCCACAGGCTGTAGTCACATGTCACAGATCAAAGTTAGAAGAGATTGTAGGCTGCAATGTGGCAGGGAGCATGTGCTGCTGACTGCCGTGGCTCCGGTAGGTGCTGTTCCTGTAGGAAAAACTATCATGCTTGGTCTTTCAGTCTGTCTCAAAGATGAGCTCTGTATATCTTTGTGCTCACACATTATACAGTGCCCTGTCCTTAGACCAAGGACATCATTTTAACATAAACCCTTGGATTTCTTAAACAGAAAACTTAGCATGGTGCAATCTGTATTTTTATAAATTAGATTTTATACTTCAAATGAAAAAATGTAAGATGGATGTGACCAAAAAGCAGCTTTAGCCAGTCTTGCATCTGAGCACCCCTCAGCCCCACCTCTGGCTGCAAAACAGATGGCACAGAGCATGGTTGTGTCCAGTGAGCCCACGGCCTGGGCTCCCCCAGGACTGGAGAAGGGAAATAAAAGATTCCTGTTTGAACTAGGCCCAGTTTGGTTTTTGCACCCAAGCAAGTTTGTAGCAGACACAGAACATTCCTGTCATATATCCTGTTCCTTCTATCCCCCTCCATATATCCTTTCCCAAGACCCAAGAGCAGAATAGAAAATTCATTAATTTATTATTTTTGACCTCTCTGTAAGAGAGGTAAGGCCCAGCAGCCTAAAGGCCTCAGCTGTCTGAAGCTCTTGCATGCATCTTTAGTGTCAGCACATTTTATTTTTGCAAACTGAAAAAAAAGTCTAAAAATAAAAATTCATCGTATTTTGAAGCACTAAAAAAGCTTTTTTCTTTCACTTTTTAAAATAAAGCATAAAATAAAATAGAAAGAGACTCCAAACCCAAATGCCTTGCTGCTTTTAGAGAATTCATATAAAAATCTTTGTGAGTGTAACGAGTTAGTAGAGCATGAAGCTGTATCAACTTAAGGTGTAGATGTAGAGAAGCTGTATCAACTTAAGGTGTAAATATAGATGCCTTAAATCACAGAAACTAAAGACAGAGCAGACTTTACAGTATTTAAACTTCTGCATGTAAAATTATGCCATTGTTGCTTGTAAATATGCTAAATGCCTCCTGTAGTGTCTTGTAAATATGCTAAGAATCCCCTGTAGTTAATTCACCCACTATTGTTATAAATGAGAGCAAAGAAAATGTATTTCTTACATTATAGACTCTTTTCCCAGGTGTAAATCTGCTGTTTGGTTTGGCATTAGCAGCTCTGTTCCTTGACTGGCAGGTTTCAAAGTTTGCCCATAATTGTGAGCTGTGCTCACATTCATGGTGCTTTAGAGTCAGCAGGGAATGGTACTGTGTGCTATTTTTCAAAGAAAGGACATTACAGTGGCAATATCTAATATATCCTGAAAGCACCCCACCCTCTCTTGGTATCTTTCAAATTCCTGTAATAGCACAGTTTCCTTTCCATTACAACATCATAGTCTGAGCTGCTGTGGTTACGATTGTGTTAGAACTCTCTTTATAAACCTGAGTTTCTATGTGTTATGGAAAGAAGTGGTGTAGGTAGGACTGACAGATTGTCTATCAAATGCTCTTCTGTTCTTGCTTCCTAATATTCATTTCAAGAACAAAACAGTGTAGGTAGATATAGAGAAAATGTCCAGGAAATCCTAGTTGGCAACAATGAAAGAGGGGCTGACATACAAGTGCTGCACTGGAGAAAAGATGCCAGGGCTATCCATGGCCAGCCAAAGTGTCAGTCACCAGCAAAAGTCACGTAAATTGTTTGCATGATACGAAGTCCAAGCAGTGCCATGAGGGGCTGCTCACAGCACAAGGTGCTTTTCTTCAGGGGCTGCTTTTCTGTGGGAGTCTGCTCTGGTCCAGTTAAAAAAGTCCCCTCCTGAGTGCATCCTTGTGGACCTGGACAGACCCTGCTCAGAGTACCCTGATATTTCATGGGCTTTTCTGGAAGAGGATCAGGACAAGTATCATGAGCCCTGAGCTAGCTCCTCCATATGCAAAGTGAGATTGTGACCCAGCAGCACAGACCACAGACCTTTCTGGTCTCTCCCAGCAGGGACTGTTTGACAGAGGGACAGACCCACAGCGACGACATTGGTTATGAATTTTGTATTTCACTGACATTTAGGAGGGCGGCAGAAGTATTTAGGCTCAGTTTGGTGATAAGGGAAAAGAAGAAAATATGTTTTCATTGTGCAAATCTGATTTTTCCTTTGATTTCAAAGCCCAACTGTAAGGTACATGGTTAAAATACCAATTCAGGTGTCATTTATGATGTACTAAAATATTACCCTATTGAGTAATGTACCGTGGTCAGTAGAATTTATCTGAAATTATGCCACCTTAATGAAGAAGGACTTTGGTCATCTCTTTCTGTTTAGTCTTTAATCATCCTACTTTTCTTCTTGAAAAAACTGGTGCAACTGTTAAGATGCAATTTCTGATATTTTCCTGAGTGCCATCTGTTTGTTGCTCTGTGTGGTTGAAAATTTATTATTTTGGCCAAAATTTATTATTTTGTCATGTTGTTTGGTCAATGTAAGATCCTAAGTCTTGAACAGACCACAGTACTACCATCCTACCATCCTGTAGGTTCTGGAAAAGTTGGATCATTTTTCTCTTATTATGTTCTTTAATGTAAATAGCATACTTTACATGCCTATTTAAATATACTCTTTCTTCTGTTTATTATTGTATTTGCTGTTTTTCCCCTTTAAGCACAAGGCAATATAATTGCCTTTATGTACTTTCAGGTGAAGAATGATTTACTTACCAGACCAAAAAAAAAAAAAAGGTATTTGGCATAAATAACTTGTGTGTCCCAACATTCTTGTATTTATTACATGCTCAAGAGAGAGTGCTACCTAGTTTGACAGCAATTCTTTGCACAAAGTAGATTGCAAAAAGTACAGCATGTGTCTAGAGAGTTTTCAAAAACACAGTTCAATTTGTGGTGCAAGGAACAAAGAACTGTGAAATACAGGGTAAAACATAATGCACAGTGATTTTTACATACCAAAGGTGCTGACACATACTAAAAGACGTGCTAACAAAGAGCTGAATGTTAAAGGTCTGTTTAAAAGCTGAATTAAATTCTGAATAGACTGGAAATACTCAGAAATATATTTTTAAGGTTTAAGACATGAGGTATTATGTCTTTCTGCTTCCTTTTTTTGTATGTCAGTTGGGGCTTTATTTGTTTTTTTTTTTCACACTGTATTGTGTACTGTTAGTTTTCTAGAAAGTACTTTGTGATGAAGTGTCTGTAGAAATGTGCTAGATTTATTTAACTTCTTTAAATTATTTCCCATAATCTGTTGCAGTACATTATTTCACCATGGGTTAAGCTGGCCATTGTCTAACATGCTTTACTTATACTTTTTCCTTCTTCTATTTAACACTTCTGTTAAATATCTTGTTTAATGTTTAGTGCAGTATGTTGGATGGCTTTGTAGTATTTTCTCTCTAGAGCCTTGAACTTTTCACTGGAGAGGTGTCAGTGTTGCAAAACTGAAATGGTGAAGAGTTCATCTCCTTTGGATTGAAATTTTGGTACAATTTTAATTCAGTCTAGTCTTCATGGGAAGTCCAAACTCTTTTTTTTTTTTTTTTTTTTTTAATTAGTTCCTTTATTGGTAACAGAAAACAAGAAGGTAAAATTTGCATTAATTATGATTTTTTTAAAATTGAAGAATGGCTGGTTTTGCAGTTCGTTTTCTCAGGACTTGTTAGAGAAGGTCCTTGAACTCCACAAACTTAATTCCCATGTAACTGTACTAATTTCTGAACAGATTCTTGTACAGTTCTTCCTATTGTTTTCTTGTCCCACTGAAAGTCATTTGAATAGTAAAACCATAGATAGCCTTTTTCAACTGAATTGTGCTTCCCAAAAGAGTTGGAGTCCTATGATTGAACAGTGTTAGTTTGTAAGAATATTGTTGAGTTTAAAATCCAAGCCCTCTGACATTTGAGATATTTCAGTTTAGGTGCTTTTCAATATATAAATACTGATTCTTAGTACATTTTGGAACAGTCAAAATCAAAGACTGAAGTTAAGAAAATGAATGAAGACTATTCCTTCCTTTTTACCATATTGTTTCTGTTCATCTTATTGTGACTTTCAAGGTTATCACTGATGCTTCTTTAAAACTTTGCAGTTGCTTGATGGTCTAAAAGATGTGAGTTAGAAGGTGAAATTTGGAAAGAAATCAGTCTCTTTGCCCCTCCAATGTCTAAAGATACTTCTTGGTATCCTCAGGAATGAACTTAATAATTTCTTACAGTATGTGTTACATTTCAATTAATCTCCATCTTTCTGCTGGGATATTTTTACTGGTCCAATGCTGGATATTTTGCTTGGGTACTATCTAACTTGATGATCTGTGCAGTTGTGTGCTGTAAAACTGCTTCCTCCTGAACTTTGTATTTCCACTCATTCTTCTGAATCCATCCACATATTTTTTCCTTCCGTTCTTCTGAATATCTCCATATTAATGTCAATCCCTATCATAGTACCTTCCAGTACCACTCTGAAGCATATAAAAATGCTATTATACTAATAGCTTTCCCTGGTGGCTTAGCACAGATCTGTTCAGCTGATAGTACTGTTGAAAAGCAATTTAAACCAGCCCAGTGAGTGCTGGCAGTCACTCTGCCATTTCTCTCCTTCACCTATTTAATGTAAATGTTCAACACCATTCATTTTCTAGCTTCAGAAATCTCACAGCTTCTGTACCCTGCAGTGCTGCTATCTATACCTGGGAGGATAAGGAGCCAGGAGAGAATTTTTGGACAATGATTTAATCTTCTCCACTTGCATCCTCCTCTTTCTCCTTTCTTGCAGGGATCATACCAGTCTTTGTACCCGTCTTGAGTCCAATGAGAACTCAAGAATAACAACCCACCCTTAATTATCCAAAGCTGGTTTTGAAATTTCCCTGTCATACCTGGGGGAAAAATGCCTTTTCCTGTTGTCTTTGACTGCTTGTGGTTAGTGCTGTGCACATACAGGCACCAGGAGTGGTGGCTCCTTGTTGCTTTGACCTTGGGAGGCTTGTCTATGCTTGCTGAGCCTGATCTTGCTGATATTGCTGCCTTTGGGAGACATCCTTCTCGGGGTAGTCTTACTTTTTTAGGAGCTACCTTTTTTTTTTTTTCTCAGGCATTGTGTCCTGGGATAATTCCTTGTGCTCCTGTACCTGGGGAACTGGGCAGCAGGCTTTGAGGTCTGAGCCAGGGGTGATGAGAATAGGGTTCAAAATCTCTTGGCCCATTCAGTACTTGAGGACACTTACTGGTATCCTCAGAGGAAACTACTACTACTAATTATTTACACTAAATTGCTCCCCAAAGGTCTTAGATATAGTATCAGCATACAAGAACAACTCACTGAAATATTTTCATGTGATGATGTTATATGATATATATTTCCAAATCCAAAAAAGATAGTAAGCAAGTTAGAGTTGAATAGCACCTTTTCCATCCCTTTTTATCGCCCAATTTTCTGTTTGAAGGCTTTTAAAAAATCTTTTATGAACAGTATCTCTCTGTTAATTCAGAATAATTAAAGCAACTTTTTTCAGTATTAAATGTTGGATATAAATTCTGGCCTGCTGCTATGTGATACAAAGATTTTAATTGACAGTCTGTGCTGAATCACTATGCCTGCTAACTGTCAGGGACAACCTGTCCTGGTGATATTCCTGCTGGTTTGCCAGGTCCCTCAGCAATCCCGAGGAAACTGTGGTAGCTCTGTCTGCCAAGCTTTTTTTGTGTATATCAATGTAAAAGCTGTCAGGGCACTGAAGTCTCATTCTATTTTTTGTTTGGTTTTTTTTTTCTCCCCTCTCACAAATCAATTAGCTTTGTTTTTAATGTAGATTGCTTTGCTTTATGTGTCTCTGCATCCACAGAACAACAACAACAAAAAAAAGCAGTTTTTTTCTTTCATTTTTTTTTCGTTCATTGCATCCATTTTTGGTGCTCTGCCCAGACCCTGAAACTTTCAAAGGTTTCAGAACCACTTCAGGTCCTGCTTGTGCTGACACTTTGGGCTCTTCACTTAGCATTTCTCCATGGTTTCCCCACGCTTTCTCCCTTCTAGGGGAATTCTACCAAAAGATTATTTAGATGTGAAGTGGATCATTCCTTACCTTCCATTCATTCACTTTTAGACTCACAGAATCATTAAGGTTGGAAAAGACCTCCAAGATTATCAAGTCCAACCTTTTATCAAACACCACCATATCAAGTAAACTATAGCACAACAGAGTGGATCCTGTGAGCATAGTGGAGATTGGTGACCATCTTGGCCACAGCAACCATGAAGCAATTGAGTTTAAAATCTCTATTGACAGGAAGAAAAGTGCCAGCAAAACCTATACTCTGGACTTGAGGAAAGCAGACTTCAAGATGTTCAGGGAATTAGTGAGTAAGGTCACCTGGGAAAAGGTTTTTGCAGGTGCTGGGGTCCATCAGTGCTGATAAGTTTTTGAACATCACCTCCTAAGGGCACTGGAACAGTCATTTTCCAAATGTCAGAAGTGAAGCAGGCAAGGAAGAAGTCTGGCTTGGAAGAACAGGAATCTTCTCTTGGAAATTAGGCAAAAAAGGAAGGCGTATGGCATGAAGCTGTACCAGGGGAGGTTTACATTGGATATTAGAAAAAGGTTCTACATCTGGAGGGTGGTTTGGCACTGGAACAGGCTCCCCAGGGAAGTGGTCACAACATCAAGCCTGACAGAGTTTGGATGTTGCTCTACAGCACACAGTGTGATCCTTGGGGTATCCTGTGCAGGGCGAAGAGTTGGACTCAATGATCCTTCTAAGTCCCTTCCAATTCAGCAAATTCTGTGGTTCTGTGAAGTTCCACATGATGTCGTTTCCAGGGATGATGGCTCCACCACTTCCTTGGGCAGCCCGTTGCAATGCTGAACTACCCTTTCAGTGAAAAAAATCTTCCTGATTTCCAACCTGGACCTCCCTGCGCTGCTTGAGACTGTGTCCTCTTGTCCTGTCACTTGTTGTCTGAGAGAAGAGGCTGACCCCCACCTGGTTACAGATCCCTTTCAGGTAGTTGCAAGAGAGAGATAAGGTACCCCCTTTTCTTCAGGCTAAACAACCCTAGCTCCCTCAGCTACTCCTCACATGACTTATTTCCTTCACCAACTCCATTGCCCTTCTCTGGACACTCTCCAGGTCTTCAATGTCATTCTTGAAATAAGAGGCCCAGAACTGAACACAGGATTCGAGGTGCAGCCTTACCAGTGCTGAGTGCAGGGGTACAATCACTGCCCTGGTCCTGCTGGCCACACTATTGGTGATACAGGCCAGGATGCCATTGGCCTGCTTGGCCCCCTCGTCTCACACTGGCTCATGTGCAGCCACTGTCAACCAGCATTCACAGGTTCTTTTCTGCTGGGCAATTTTCCAGCCAATCTTCCCCTAGCCTGTGGCATCACCTGGCGTTGTTGTGATCCAAGTGGCACTTTGCCTTATTGAACCTCACACCATTGCCCTTGGCCCACTGGTCCTTCTGCAGAGCCCTCCTGCCTCCAGCAGATCAACGGTCCCACTCAACTTTAGTGTCGTCTGCAAAGTTACTGGGGGTACACTCGATCCCCTTGTCCACATAATTTGATAAAGATACAAAGCAGGCCTGGCCTTTGCTACTTGTGCAGTTTGTCTATTGATTAAACAGATGCTTCTTTCTTTTATGAAAAATATTTATAGGTCTGCATGTGGTTTCAGGATTTGCATGGACCAGCCTTCTCTGTAGCAGTCTGGCAGAGTGAATGCCATGCCACAGAGTCCCTGAGCTGGCCAGGCGCAGGCAGAGCCTGGAGCCGGGAGAGGTTGTGGTTGTGCACTGCAGACAGGCTCTGGGCAGGGCTTGCATGGCAGTCAAACAAGTCACAGTTCTCTTGAGTTGTGGGATCACATATAATGTTAATTCCACAGTCTTCTTATTTGTAAAATGGGAATAAGCTTCCCCACGTGGTTAGTGTTTGAAGAACCTTGGTTAAAACGTCCATAGGAATTGTTCATCTAATACAAGAGAACAGTAAATGAAGACTAATATAAAAGTAGGTGTTCTGCTGTGTACTTTTGATTTTGAAAGCAATGATGGTACAGGCAGGCCATTAGAATGAGAAATTGTGTCTTGGTGGAAGTGTTCTTTTATTTCTTTAATTTTGTAAATATCTTGTCAGTTGTTCAGGGCAAAACCAGCTTTAAATTTCTATCCCACTTGACAAATGAAAACACCACTGCCAGTCCCTGGAACTCTGAATTGATGTAATGTCTCAGTAACTAATTCTGTTTCAGAGAGAAATATGCAGAGACTGTAGTGCTTGGCTATTAGGGTAAAACTTTGGAATCTGTTCCTGCTTACAGATTTACAGGAGCAGATTACACTGCCATGTTACCATCAGTCAGAGATTATGACTGTAAGAGTTCTGCTGAGTTAATGTCCTAGAAAAATCAGAACAAGGTTTTGCCTGGTGGTTTCAATCATATCTTTATTAAAATAATTAGGTTTTCCTATTGCATAAGCAGCAATAAATTCTTCAATATCACTGAAAGATAATTAATAATGTGGGATTATGATCTCTCTGTGGCAAACTAGATAAAGAAAGGAACCAGAGGCAGAAAATGAAAGTTTGATGGTAATATTAAAGATAAAAAACCAAATGAATGAAAGATCAGATTTAGAGAAGTATCATGTAAATAGAAATGCGATAGAAGTGTGTAAAGAGCTGGTAATGTAGATAAAGGACAAGTGACATGAGTGATGCAAATATATCTCATATTTCAGGGAAGTATTTCAAAGCAATATTCCTGAAATCAAAAGAAAAAATTTACAAAATAGTCTTTATATGTTACAAGCACTGTTTTGTAGAACATAAAATCTTCTCATGGGTATGTCATGCTGCTGGGAGACTGGAGTTTATTTTAATTCAATTAACATATAAATATGTATTTATAAATCTGTATTATAGGACATATGCCCATGTGGTCCTCACACTTCAAGCTTCATATAAACACACTGTGAGATCCTGTGGGAGGACAGAACAATACTGTCAGGGAACAGAAAAATAGCAAAAAGGAGGTGCCTTTGTAGCATGTAACAGAGAAAATTTTGAGTTAAGGAATAAATTCTGCCCTTTTGACTTCAGAGTTGTTGGACCTTTGTGCTGTGTATCTGATTCTGGCCCACAAAGCAGGAAAGTTCAGTGTGAAGCAGGTGTGATGGGCTTTGATGGGCTGGATTCATGCCAGGCCTTCATGCATTGCCTGATCATTTCTTGTGAAATGCGTTATTCTCTTTTTCAGCTTAGGAGAAATATTTTGTTTGCGAAACACGTAGCTGCATATTCACTTATGTTTCCCAAGCATGTGAATGCATGGGGTGAGATGGATGGCCGTAATTTTCGCAGCTTAAGTTGCCACTTTATCATGGGGAAGCAAATAGGATCCATACGAGGTACATGTTATTGCAGAGTGTGTTTCTTGTGTATCATTTGGCTGCAGTTAAAGCCCATCAACTCTCTTTTATGACTCCTTATATCTCAAGATTCTATTTGTGTCAAATTTCGTGTGTGTATTTCACTAGAGGCTGCATTCAAAGCAACATAATCCAGACAGGAGAGCAGCTGCTGACATGCTAGGATGGAAATTCAGGCAAAAAACATCTGTGTAATCAGGGAAAATTAGAATTCCTAGCGCTAAAGGAGATGTCGGATTCAAGAAAGGGTTTTTCATTAATAATTCTTACTTAGTATTACTGGAATTTGCTGTCTATTGATCTCATTAGGTCACACAAAATTCTTTGTCTTAGGATGATTCAGACTAAAACCACATGTTTAGACATAAAACATGAAGCAAAATGCATACCACTGACTAAAGAACACAATTCTTTATCAGTTGAAGGAGCTATTGCATCCTGGTACCCTTTATACCCTGTTTCTCCTAATGAAACAGATAGGGACACTAATACAATGTTTTAAATACACCAAAAATTATTAAAGATTGCCTGAAACACTGACTTGAAATTTCAGTGCTGAAAGCATTTGTTAGCAGCGGCTATTTTCATACATTAAGAAAGCAGGGATATTAATTCTTGGGAAAATACATTATCATAGCTGTCTTTTGGAAGTCTGTTGTCCATTTCTTACTCTGTATTATTCAGCTGAGGGTTCTGCTGGAAAGAGCTGTCTTTTAAAGAAAATATAATTGTGATAATGAGCTTTCTTGGGCCTCTCCAATTGTGCTTTGGTTCTCATACTTTGTGCGTCTGTGCCATGGTTTGAATGATGAAGCTGTTGGATGTGCAGCTGGGTGTGCTCTGTTTGGTGTGTCCTGCATTGCCTCTGGGCATGAGGGATACGAGTTTGCTGCAGCTGCCCTCTCAGAACTTCTGCCAGGGCTCTGTCAGTAAGTAGATGGAACTATTGTGTATTAAAATATGCTGATACATTTGAAAAGACATTACTAAAACAATGGGACTTTTAGAAACGAAAGCTCTCTACTGTGTTTCGAGTCTGCTGTGGCCAAAAGTTAGCCTAGTATGAAACACAGCCAGCAATGACAGGCTTTTTTCTGAGTATTTAGTAACCTGCATTTCTGCTACAAAAAGATTTTACAGCTCTCATATTGGTGAGGATAATCTAGAGACAGTTTATCTCTGTAATTTAATCTAGAAGATTAGTTGCTGAGCTGTTTTTATGTATTTTATCCTTACATTGCAGTTTGTGCAGTCATCCCAATGTACAATTAGTCTTTTTTTTTATGATCAATACAGAAATTGAACATGTGCTTTTGAATGCCATGCTAACCCCTGGCTTGAACAACAAAATGGCATGGTCCCTGCAGATGAGACATTGCCCACTGCTTTTCTACTGTAGTGCCTGAGAACAGCGGCCCCAGTTTTGCTAGTCATGGCATTAGCCCAGTCCCAAAAATGCTCACTGGGAGACATTGCTTGTGTGGCACGGCAACATGCTCTGCTTGCTATATATAGGAATGTGTAACAACATCTATCATTTGTTGGAGATCCTCTTGCAACTTACATTATTTTCTCCCTTGCAGAGGTTTTCTCTTCTGCTACCACTGGAGAACATTTCAAGTGGTTAATAACAAATCCAGTCCCCTATCTGGGAGGTAGTTATATATGCCTGTCATTTGCTTATATTATCACAACAGCTTATAGAATATTGTCATTCAATTCCAAAGTACATGAAAAAGGCAGGGATCTACCTTAATTCCTCTCCCTCTGCCTCCACAGACACATGCTCCATGCAGCCTTGCAGCTGCACGGCGTGGGAGTTGTGTGGTTTTGGACTGCCCAGGCGGTGCTGACAGGTCAGGAATGTGAGATGGAGCACTGGCACTGATTTCTGAGAAATCAAGAAATAGTGATTTTTAGCTGAAAAGAGAGTATAAGCAAGGTGTTGTGATAGTCTCCATTTGAAAGATGATTGCTCAGGAAATGTAAGGGGAGGAAAATGAAAGGGGATGGGAGAAGGGTAGAGGACCTTTGGGTATACTTAGACTATCAGATTATAGACAGTTTTGTGAAAAATGAATTATGAACTACTCGAGGAAGCAGTGATGTGGTAGAGAGAAGAGATGTAATAAAACATTTCTGCATGTGATGAAATCATCTTTCCTGCCCACTTATTCTTATTTTTGTTTTGAATACTGAAGGAAATTATGCATCAACTGACAACAGGGCTTTTCAGATGCCTCTGGCAGTTTGCATACTAAATCACACCTTAATCGGTGATAATTCTTTCAAAAAATCTTGTAGACATGGGACTTGTATAATGAGATCACATACTCTTTTGGGGAGCATAGTCCTCATCTAGAGAAAGGACAGTGAGCTAATTTTGCATCATTGTGATTTGACATTTCAGTGGAAATCATGTGGTGGCTCTGAATTGCAGGTGAGTCAGAGTGTGGAAAAGGCTTTCTACACGAGACAAACTATAGCTTTTAGCATTGACATTTTAGTTCTCATGGAAAACAAGCAGAGCTGTAACTGGGAACTTGCTCAAACATCCAAATGAAAAAAATACGGATTTAGAGTTCATCCAGACTCCTCTCTAATTAGTGTGCTTACAGCATGGAAATGAGCAAGGTAGATGCTCTTGGAGATTGTCACCTTCTGAGACCATAGATGAATGATTAAATTCATTGGAGCATTCAGCGTTTCCTTTTGTCTATTTTTGGCAGCTGAAAAGGTGTTGCTCTCTTAAATGAGTATGTTCCTATCAGGTAATGTCTGATCATAAGATGAACAATTTCAATATGTTATATTTAACTTTCAATCACTTTACTTAATTGCTTTTTTCTTTTCTTTTTTTTTTAAACCAAGGCTATGATAGAAAGTTTAGTCTGCACTCAGTTTATTTTTTTACCACATACTGTTAAGTGTACTGAAAAACTGTGGGTAATTAAGGAATTTTTGAATTTAGAGTACAAGTACTACTGTGGATCCATTAATTTTGTGGCACATACCTAATACAGTCTTGTAATTTTTCGGAATTATTTAAAACAGCAGATAACCTTCTGCTTTTTAGGTTCTCTATTAAGCTACTATTTGAAATACCTCAGAACCAAAGGTTTCTGTGAGGAATTTTGGCAATGTAGAACTGCTTTAAAATATGTATCAGTCACACATAGCAACTCGTGGCATTCCAAGCTGTTTGTTTCTTTGATTGCCAGCCAAAATTTCAACACAAAGTCTTGACATCTGTGCTAGCCAGAGTTGATTTATGACTAATCCAGAACAAAATTTGGCACTCATGACTGCTGAAATCCAGTTGAGCTTAAAGAACATCACTTCTACAACATGCACAGCCAGTGGAGCCAGGTGTATGTCCAACAGGGGCAGGTGAGGTGGTGGCCATTGTATGTGGGCGTCCTGTGCCATGTCTCTTCAATGCTCATGGCAAGCAGAGTGGCTCTTCTGGTGTGACCTCAAGTCAAGCAAGCGGACTCAGCCAGCAGTTAGTTAAAAAGTTGTTATGAAAAGTGGCAGAAAAACTTCATCCATGGGTTAAGAGAACTGATTCAGCTTTGCTGATAGAAGGAAAAAGTTTAGTTTGCTCTTCAGCCAGCAGATCTGACTGTGTACAGGCAGCAAGCAGATTTGCTGCAAGATTTTATTATTTTATTCCATTTTATTTTAAATTTTTCACAATTGATTCTTACTCTAGCACTATATTTAAATAGCATTTAGGGCATTGTTTTTAGTGGATATAACCCAGGGAATGTCATGGGTTCACTACTATCACAGTGAAGATTTTATTACAGCAGCTGAAATCTTGTTTTTGATGAGGGTCAGGGTACCATCATTTCAGTTCTGTGCAGTCTCTCTGAGGATCTTTACCTTGTTTGCTTATTTAGCTTTTGAGACAGAGCATTAATGAATATCAGGAAGAAAACATGATCTGGTACCATTTTAAGCACTTTGCCAAAACTGTAAGCAAACTTTTGCCAATCTGGAATTATACAATAAAGCTAGCCTAGCTTTTGGACTGGTTCAGGGCCAAAGAGTAGCTTGTCATCAAGTGCCGTTCTTTTCATTTATCAGTTTATTTTTTTGCCCTTCCACTGAGAGTGGCCAAATAAAATGTTTTCTTGGTGCTTTGTCTGGCACTTTGTTGTTTTTATCAATTTTCAATCTCTCTGGGGTTACAAGTGTCAGTCAGCTGCAATAAAGTGTCATTTTTGCCAGTTCTATTTTTATTGCGAGATCTGAGATATTTAGAGCCCAGTGTCCTGGGCCTGTGCCTTGGGTGAGCCATGTGGGACATGTGCTCAAGAGCTGTGGTAGAAATGTGTGTGACTGATCCGGGCACAGTAGTAATAAAACAGAGAGCTAAGGATTGTCTCCTGCCCACTGACAGGCAGGTTCAGCAAACTCCATTTATGATTCTTGCTTGATGTAAGTTTTTGACCTTTGTGATTCAGAACATAGCTTGAAAATGTCCAAGTGAACTGATAGGAATCAGTAGCCAAAAAACCAGGAATCTTGGCTTTGTTACTGATAGAAAAATAGCTTTCTTGACTTCCTTCCTTTTCATAGAAAATGGCAAAAATCTGTGATGTTTTTAATTGCTTAAGCACGGTGTTACTGCATCTGCCGTTTCTCTCCAACCTCTTGCAAAGCACGCAAATTAGATCCTGGTCTGGCATCAAAAGTGCAGACACAGCTGAGAAGTCCTGCAATGGGGCAGTCCTGCTCTGTGCTGTCTGCTGAGGTGAAGCTGTGTATTGCCCCAGTCCACCTTTGGGTTTTGAAGCAGGCAGTGTGTTGCAGGCAGGGCAGTTAGGCAGCTAATGAACAATAAGTAGTTTAAATAGAAACAGGGTGCAGAGGATTTTGAGACTGTGTTCTTCACCTTAACTATTTAGCCATGTTAGGAATTAATGAATGTGTTACCATTCTTCAGTGAGCCTCCGGCTAATAACTGTGAGCTTAGATACCCTCAAGGTAATTTTTTTCTTCCTTTTAAATCAGGCCAATTTTGTAAATGTCAAGCAGTCTGGACTAAGGAATGATTAATTTTGTTTCATTTCACATCTTTGGTAACTATTATTATATCTTTCCTGAGTGTGATCAGTTAGAAAACTTGAAAAACAGTTCTCTCTTCAATCTGTGCAAGGTAGTACCACAGCAGCATGTAGTAATCCTTTAAGATTTCTGGAGCCAGAATGTTGTTAGGATCCCATAAAGTATAAAGATGCATGATGTAGTGAAAATGATGTAACAGCAAGTTGCAGATTGGAAATTAGATATGCATCTGGCCTTTTTCCCTTGCTGTGTGGGGGTATTATCCTTGCAATCTAGTTCTGGTTTGGGCACCCTGCGTGCACTGCCTTTGCAGGATGCATGTGCAAAATTCATCTGAAACTGCAGAGTCACTTGTGAAGTACCACAGAAGCATTAAGTTCTGAAAAAGCAAGACCAGGAAACAACTAGAGCAGCCAAAACATTGTCTGTGGTAGAAAGAACATGATGTGCAATTTAAACATCAATAGTAGTTGATGTAAAATAAAGAAAATACCTACAATCTGTCTTAGATGCCTGTCTGTATCTTGGATGAGGGAGCAGAAGAAATTATTTCAAAAAAGTTTTGTGGGGCACACTAGACAATCTGGCTTTAGTTTTACAAATGGCTTAGAAGTTCAATTATCAAAATTTGCTCACATCGCACAGTTTGGACTTTTCGGTGTGTGAAAGGGGAGGAGATGGGGAAGAAGAGAAAGGCCAGGTGGGTATGCAGCACTGTTTCAGACTGGTGGGCAAAGAGAAATTTATGGAATAGGTCTCCCTGGTTAGAAGAAATTCTCCCTCCCCCATGGTCTCCAAAATGGCCATTAACATAGGGAGGATTTAAAGAATTACATTGAAATTGTGCTAGCTGAAGAGAAAGTTGAGGGGAGTTGAAATTTACTATTACTACCTGTAGCAAAAGCTGTAGATGAAAGCTGATTGTGTGGGAGTAAAATACCTACAAAAGCAAACTGAAGTGGACTCCCACAGTAATTCCACTACTCTGAGTTATAGCTGTTCTTTCACAATCCCGAAATATTCATTCTGCAGCATCACCAAAGTGAGAGCAGAGCAGTGTCCCATACAAATTATGTCCTAGTCTTGTGCTAATCTTATGGCAGAAGAAAAAGGATCAGTAAAAAGACAAGTGGAACTCAACCAAAACCAGCTAACAAACTTGCTAACTAACATTTTGACATTAGAACAATTATTAGGCACCAAGATCATGATCTGTCTTTGAGATTCTTGCACTTCAAAGCATTTTCTCGAATGATAAGGTCTTTGTCACATTTCTGACCTGCACTCTCAGACTACATCCGAGTTTGAGGCTTTTGGATTGTCTAAATAACTAATGAGCCATGCTCATGCTCAGTTTGACATTGCTGTTGTGCTTTGCAGTATAGAAGAGATTTTTCACCAGCTTCAAGGCATGTGACACCTGCTGCCATCCCTTAAAGCAATAAACTGAAGGTTTATAACAGATGCTTTATAAGGCATTTTCATATTCTGTTGTTCTATGTTTCCTTTTTCTATTAAATCAGGATTTTTAAGCTGCTTTCTTTTAAGGCAAATGACAAGTGAATCAGTAAGTAAAGGTACAGAGACAGTCTGACAGCCCATGGAAACAATAATCCAGAGTACTCATGGCAAGATGATTTGTAATTTTGATTTGTATGTTGCAAAATATTTCTAGGAACAGTTGCACGGTTTTGGAAATTTCTTGTTTAAAAATAGTCTTTCCCTGTGTTGCAAGTGATCATCAGCAGCTGCAGTTCAAAATATGGCCAAGTGTGAAGACAGGAATTTGAATTTTGTTTTCACTTTGAGTTCTCATTATCCATCAGCACTGTGGTTCTTATGGCTTTCTGCCCTCTATTTCCTCCGATTTCTAGATGACTCCTGACCCTTCAATGGCTGCATAGTTCCTGCCCCTGCTTTGATAATAACATTTTGGTGAAGGCCTGCTTGCACTGTTAGTGGCTTTGCTGCAATAAATGGTTATTAAATCCATGATGCACTAGTATGGGGTTTCTTACCCTGCTCCTACTGAACGTTTGTGCACACAAATTGACACAGCTGGTGCTGAAGACCCACTCTAAATTTTTCTGCAGTCCCTGTGAAGAGTCTTGGTGGTTTGCCTTGGTGGGGGCAAAGCAGGTGCTGCCTGATGTGCCTGAGTCTCTCCCCTGGTGGCACATCAGTGCCATGGGGCTCCCTTTGAGCTCACTGCTGGGTGTGTTCTCCAAGGTGCAGAACTGGCATTTGCATCACCCCAGCTATTTTCAAATAGGCTGATTAATCAATATATCTATATTAATATCTATATCTCCTTACTGCATGCTAGCAAGTAAAAGCTCATTAAGACTTCATCAGAGTATAAAATTAGTTGTAGCTGTTCCCACAAAAGTGCATTACTTCAAAATCACTTTCACTCTCTCAGGGTCCTGTGAAGTTTTGAGTGTTCTAAAAAAGTTACTATTAAAAAGTCATCTGTCTAGAATTGGGTAAGAACTCAAGGACAAGTTATAAATTCTCTTAATGTGATTAGGAGGATTGGATGAGACAGCTTTCCCAGATGCATGCTGGTAACACTTCCACTGAAAGGACAGATGATCCTAAACTAGATGATATTTTGAAATCCAGAGGTACAAAAAGAATTTCTTGCAGAGGTTTTCATTCTGAACACTTTAAACTTTTTGTCTTACACTTCACAGTCCAGTTATTTTTTTTTTTTTTTTGGGTCTGTCTTTCTGTGAAAATCTGTTCCTTCCTCAGAGTCTTTTGCAGTTTGCCATAATGGCTGTAGCTTGATGCCAGCTGAGTACACAACCTGACTTGCTGTGAGACAAGGCTGGGGACTCTTCCAAATAGATGGCAACTACAAATATCTGCAAAACAGAGGCAGGCAACTTTGCTGCCAGCTGTCTCTATCTGACAAAATGCCATCTTGGGTTATATGCACAGAAGGGAATAATAAAAAATATGTGGTGGTTTTTTCTTTGTTTGTTTGTTTTAGTGGGGTTTTTGTTAGGTCACCTGAGCTAAAGAATCAAAGTTTTCACAGTTCATATAGGATTTAAGAGGAATACACACTATGACTTTTGCTTCAGTTTTCAACAGATTCAAGATGTTTGTAGTAATCTTTACAGAAACAAGGTTATTATTCTTTATGCTTTGCAAGCAAAATAATTTATGTGTAATGCTCCATAATACAGAAGATACTAACATAATTGTAAATAAAATTTACTCCTTGGAAGAGAGGGAGAAGTTTAAGATAAACATGAATAACTATAAATCAACACTAATAAAAGGGAAATTGTGCTTCTCACTGTTTGATGGAGTATATTAAGACAAAGAAATGGTTTCTAAAAACTGAAAACCAAATCTGTTTATCATTTAATTATGTTTAAAAAATATGTGAAACACTTCAAGCACTCTGTCCAGAGTAGGAGATGCTGTCTCATCATCTAATTGTCTGCTTCCTACTCCACTGAGATCTAGTCAGAGGGGGATCGCCCATCCTCTGGGAAGAGTGAGTTTGACCTATTGCCTAAGTTATTTGTATTAACAGAAAGTATTTCACTGCTACTTTTTCTTCTTTTTTGTTGTTGTTCTGTTTTGTTTTGTCTACAAGGATTATTTACAGGAAAGTCTAGGAAATCACCTACATTTGCAATAGAAAGCAAGAGATAGTGCTGGTTAGTATACAAGACTGATGCAATTCTGAAAGAGTAGTTTTAACTTCACCCATTCTCTGTAGGTCTCTCTCAAAGGACTGTAGGAAGTGATATTCCCTGTAGGTAAAAGTATATCCCATCCATCTCAGAGCAGCATAGTGAAGTAACTTGCTGTTTAGAAATCTTGTCTTTCACTCTGAAGTATTACATTTCTGCCTATCCATCGATTCACTATTATTGCTTGGAGGAGCGGAAGTATAATCCTCTGAGGTGCTGATGTGCAAGGGGCCAGGAAGGCAATGAAAACTCCAATCTGTGTAGAATGAAAGCTCCCAGGTAGAGCTACCTGGGGACTTTGCAACAGTGTGAGCAGCATTGGCTTTTATTACACCATGGATGAAGGGATTGCTCTGCACTGCTCCTGCTTCAGGATGGGGATGAGGATAAAACTTGGTGTTGGAGAGAAGAGCCCTAGTGAGCTGAGTAAGGGGTATGAGTGTCCAAGGGGAGGGTGGTCTCTGCCAGACTGGCTCACATGTGCTGTCCCCTCTGTGGGGTGGTGTGGCAGACCTCAGTCAACAGCAGCACTGAAATGTCACAAGCCAGAAGAGAGAAAGAAGTGCACAATCAGAATAAAAATATTAACAAGTGGTGTTTCTTACCTCTGTCTTCCTTTCTCCTGGGAGGAAAAAGGAAAATAACCTCTCAAAGTCCTTTGCTGTTCTACCTGTGTGATATCTGTTCCACTGCAGAGGTCAGAGGAGCCATGATGGTACAGCTGGGTGAGATGTGGGAGTTACAAGTAAATCTATTTGCCCTCACTCTCCAGAAGATTTAAATTTCCAGGTTAGTCTGAGGTCTGCGATGTAAAAGTAATCCTGTGCAACAGTAACACTGAAAGGAATGGCACAGTAGTTGGAGGGGTGCTAGGCTGGAGAGAACCAAACTCGTGCAGAGGCGCTAAGACACACAAAGACCCAGGAAGCTGTTGTCCTCCCTGGCACTGGGATGTACAGCCCACTGTGTGGGGCACCTCCTCCTTCAGAGACATCCACGTCAAAGCTGTATCCTGGTGGCTTTTCCATGCCCTCAGTGCGTTGCCCTGCTTCTCGTCTGTTGACGATTCTGCAAATGATGCTGTAAGAGCAAGTACCACTTTTTCCAGACTTCTGTGTTGTTGTCAGAGCAGGTGATGTGTCTTCTCAAGTGAAATGCAACCTGTTGTTAATGAAAGGCCAGATCTGGCTCTTCTCAGCCAAACCCTTCTTGTCAGTCCTATGAAGAATATTAGAAGCAGAATTTGGAAATGTGGAATCCTCTGTATAATGTATTTTTATTTGGTTACTTACTTCAGAGCTCACTCTAAAACTAGAGAAGGCCATTTGTGGCATTTTCATCTAAGTAAAGCTGAAGGTCCCTGTTAATTATTTCTCTGGAAGGGTGCATAAAAATTCTATTCCCCCTTGTGCTAGAAGCCATAAATGATTCCTTTTCAGGAGAAGAGCATCTCTCCTCCCACTACAGTCGGCTTAGCTCAGTAGTGAATCCATAAGCTATATGGTTTGGTTTGGTTTGGTTGGTTGTTTTGTTTTGTTTTTTTCAGAAAACCCACTGTATTTTACACCAGGTGTGAAGAAGATGTAGAGGGATAATCTCTCTCTGCTTCCTTTTCACCTCTGAAAAGTAGCATCATTCAGGATGAGATTCTCCACTTGGGAATCCTTCTTACATAAAGTTGCTTATGGATTCTGGCTTTTCTAATTCATCCAAGGATTATACACACTTTGTCAGTTTTCACTGAGCTCTTTTTTCTCTTGGTATAAATATACAATTCCTATTAATGAGAAAAAAAAAAAAAAAGCAGCGTTAGTCGTGCCTATCCACAGCAAAACCAAATTTGATTATGTGGCACAATTTAACCTTTTAAAGGCATAACCTTGTTGCCTTCGATTTTAACAACCTGACCTTTTATTAGGGGGAGCTGTTAATTAAGCTAAACCAGAGAAGACTGTCTTCTGTGCTTTTTGAAAGACAAGATTTTGAAAATGCTTTACACTGCTTGCAAGATAGGAGACATCTGAGAGCCTGTACTATCAGATCTTACTGAAAGAGGGGTTTGTAAGAGCAAGTGAGGCTTGACTACTTCCAGCCCCACCACAGCCTTAAATATGCTAGCAGTGGTGGCATGGAAGAACCTTTCCACGTTGCTCTCATAAGGGAGAAAATGATGCTTTTTAACCATTCTACACTTAACATGCTTAGTGCGGAGATGAGGTTTTGTTTCTAAGCCTGCTCTAGTCCTCAAAGCACAGGGAGTTGTCCAGCAACACGTCATAGCAACTTATTTGCAGCTGAATCAGAAATTCACATGCAAAAATCTTATTCTTGGGAGTTAGTCAGAAGATCTTGACATTTCCTATGGGAGAAAAAAAGGTTTCTGTAAGCCTTCATAATTTCTTCTTTTAACATTACTGTTGGAGACAGTTCCACAGGTAGAATCTTTAATGTATATTTTTCACAAATCTGTATGTGAGAGATAGATCAAGATAGAATCAAATTATATGGAATGTTTCAGTAATACTAGTTACACATATTTCATTGCTAAACTGTGTGTATAGAAAGTGGTTAGAAGATTTAGTAAAGGTAAAAGAATAAAAGAGGTATTGTTTTGCATTAACGATTTACCTCAAATAAGTGATCTGGTAGCTAAGGTTGAAGTGGTGCTTGAATTTAAATCTTAAATTTTGTCATACATAACTTCTCTTTATATTTCTTAGGGTCAAAGTTTCAATTGTAGTCAACCTTTTATTTATAGTAGTGATTGAAAAAGAACTGTTCATCATTTCTTCTAGATTTGGAAGAAGCTGTTTAGAAATTATTGATAGTCTTTTGAAAATCCTGGCCACTTTAAAATAGAGTTTCCACAAGAATTTTCTCCACATGTGAAAAATGGTTCAGAATTTGTACCTTTAATCCATTTGAATGTTTTGCTCTTACTGCATAGACAACATATTAGTCTCTGAATGGATGTCAGAGCCAGCTGTCTGGCTCTGATACATGCATACCTCTTCCCAACTTTACTCAGTCAAAAATTAACAGTTTTACAAGCTCCCTGCCAGTAAATGTCAAGGTGTCATTTGCATAGATTTCAAAATTTTAATCTGTCCAAATTTAAATTTGCACAGGACCTAACAGGTTTTCATCCTGAAACTCCAAATCGAATTTCTTGGCCCATTTTTATTTTACGAGGAAGGTGACCATGATATGTGTGTCAATATCAGAACTTTTTGGTTTAGCCTGTAGGTCCTTTGCTAAATAATTCTACAGAATTATGTATTGCATTGTAACCCAGTCCTAACTCAGTGCAACACGAAAATTCCTGGAGAATTCAGTGGAGCCTGATTTTTAGACATTCTTCTTTGACAGCTGTGTGAGAAAGAGTCCTGAGACACTGTAGCTTATGCAAAATTAGAGAATTAGCCTTGCATTTGTTTTCCTGATTAAGTTTTCACCAATTTGGTTGACATTTTTTAGTTTCCTAAATTGTCAAGGGTATTTTGATAACTCCTTTTGATAAGATATGAGCAGAGGCAAAAGTCTGGGCTGGTTTAGCTAAATATTTTCTCGTTTGTGGTTCTGGACTTGAATAATCTAAGGCAAACGCAGTATTTTCCTGCTTGTCATCTTCAGTGCAGCAAACACAAAAGAGCTGAGACAGGAAACTTGTTACGTGATAAGAACTCCAGCAATTATCATTGGGTTTTCACTTCTTTATGCTCCCTTCTATTTCATATTAACATTAACATTCTCAACAATTTGTGCCCCATTGAAAGTCTAGTATTTGATAGTTTAGACAGATACTTTCTTTTTCTGCAATGTGCAATTTCTCTTCTTACACTAGAATCTTTAAATACTCTGTTGGCAATTCCTATTATAGTTGATTATTTGGACCAGGCAAATTGCCGAATAAAAGGTTTGTAAATTATCTGCTTCATATTGGTGCAGTCCTCAAAGGATTGAAATTTGCTTTGGGGAAAAGCAAAGGACCAAGTAATAACATTTTCTTCTTTTTAAAGCACTGCCAGAAACTTAATTTCAGAGAGCTTTTTATTATTAAATTTCCCAGACTTCCTTTCAAGCACTTTATTAGTAAGACGGCATTGAAGAAGGGGGAGATAAAGGTGAAAAGCAAGCTCATTGATTTACATTGTGATCTAAGTGTAGTGTTCGTGTTGGCAACAATTTCAGTTTGCTAATGTGCAGTCATTGTGAAAGACTGACTCTAATATGGAAGCCTCAAAGAAGTGAGAAAGTTGTTTCCCTTGAATTTTTTTTGGAGCTCATATTGAAATTTTTAAGGCCTTTGGAATTTTTAAGTGGTTCACCTAGAGCAGGTGAAAAAGACCTTTGCTCATTAGCAGAAGGAACCTGAGAAATCAAACTTTTGCTTGTTTTACTTACAAACCAGATGCAGCTTTGGGCACTGGGCTTGAGTCTGATGCTGTTAGAAAAGTGAAGGTACTAGATTTAGTGTCAGGAGGCATTGATCATGCTTCTGGGTTGTGGTCTATAAATGTCTTTTTGTTTATTTATGTTAATGGCTTACCAATTGGCACCTAACTTTTAAGAAGGGACCATTTGTCTCCAGCCTACAAAATAACGCTGTCCTGGAAAGGTGCAAAAGAAGAGGTCAATGCTGCTGTTACTTACATAATGAATACATAAATTTTCTCAGTGAAAGGCAGAAATACTGTGAGCCCACTTGGAGAAAACTTAAATGTGGGGACAATCCAAAGCCTCATTTTGTCAGTGACACCTGAGAAAGATGACTGAAATCTGGAATTTCCATTCCCAGGAGAGGTGAACATTTTTTAATTTTCTGTCATTCTGCTTGGAAAAATTAGCATTCTGTAATGTTCTGGTGTAGGGGCATAGAAATATTTCAAATTTAGTACTGTCCAAATTGACGAGAATGTTCTTGTTTTTTCTATTTAAATGTGTACCAAACCTAATCTGATTAAATTAAAACTTCCAATAGCAAACAGCTCTCTCAAGAAACGTATTTGCTATTTATTATCAGGGGATTACAGCCACATCCCTCTGAGGGAAAGCCATCATTTTCTGTCCGTACAGTGTAACTACTTTCCTGCTCTTTGTGCTAGTCATCCAAGCTGAGCTCTGAGCTGTTGGCTGTCCTTCTCCAGCAGCTGTTTCTGTAGTGCATGGATCTTGTCAAGGAAGACATGGAATATATTTCCATTTTCCTTAGCACTGTTGATGAGATGTTTCCATCTTCCTGAAATCACTTTCAGGCACAGGGAGAGCTCTGAGGAGCTGTGTGTGTCTCTGGTGCTTTTAGAATTTGAGATGGGAAAACTATTCCACTTTTACTTGCTCTAACTCATTCCTCAAAAGACTTGCTGCTGCCTTATTTACACAATTTTCTCAAGCCTCCTTTTCTTGTTGCAGATTTTGTCTTTCACAGGGTTTAGTCTTTATGTCAGCCTGATTTGTATTTTGCATGCTTTTTCTCTCTGAGGATAACTTATGGGCAGTTATTGTGGTGCAAGGCTAAGCACAGGGCTGCTCTACATCAAGTTGTTTCATGAGAAGGGATGGATCTGCAATGGCAAATCTAGGTGGAGGGAGCAGTGCAGATTATGTACTTCTTACAGGTGGCTCATTGTAGGCTGGGGAAGTGTGACAGCACAGGTTTGAAGGAATGCACCATACTGTTTCAGAAATCACAAAAATAATAACAATCAGCTGAGGGGAGGCAACTGGAGCAAGGCAGAATGGGCATATTTTACTTTCCTGTTGCAAAGAGGTTCTGTGGGGATACAAGCTGTCAGGGGGACCTTCAGGTGTTTGAGACCTGTACTGTCACAGCCTTACTGTGAAAAGTAAAAATGCTATTGGCACTTTTTCGAGAAATGGAGGGGAAAAGCCTTGCTACTGCTATTCAGCAATGCTAAAAAAAGGTAAACAACAGAGAAACACAGAGGAAAGTTTTGGAAAACAATCTGGTGCCAATATGTAGCATATAGGTAGTAGTTTTCCTACTGTAAATCAGGCCCTGTTTTATCATTTGTTCCTTTGATCTTCACTTTTCTATGAACTTTTCAGCCCCTTTCTGAGATGATGGGACTCTGATGGGGAGGAAATTCTGGAAATTTTCAGCTAGATTTTTTCCTATTTTCTGCTAAAGTTTATACCTGTGCCTCTTTTAGCTTAATGTCCCCTTTGGACTGTTTAATTTGCCTGGTAAATGACTGGACAAGAACACTGTCCTTCCTGTCCTGGTCTTGCTAGAGTAAAAAAATGAGGTTGTTTAGTCTTTTTGCATCAGAACATTTTCTTGCTTATTTTGAAGCCTGTTTCTGGGGCCGTTCTGGTTGGAAGGACTCTTTTTGTAACATGGTTGGTATTGTACATAGTATTTCAAAGGAGGAGCTCTCACAGGGGCATTTACCATTAAAATTAATCATCCTTCACTCTTCTGAGTATGCATCACCTGATGGGTTTACTCTTTTCATGGCTGATGATTTGCAGACATTCCATATGCTACAAATATACTTGTCCCTACATAGCTCCTCTATCTGACAACCTCATAGTTTATAGCAGAAAGTCTTGTTAGTCCTAAATCTTCTGACCTTGCACACTCCTATTAAATTTCATCCCATTTCTACCCTTCCAGATAATCCAGACCTAGGTATGTGAACCCTCAATCCTCCCTCCAGATATTTAGGTCTCAGGGAACTTTTTTGTTTGTTTTTATATTTTTGTGCCAGTCATTAACACCAGTATTAAGTGAGATTGGTCTCAACCCAGTCTTCGAGGGCTTTTCGTTATTAACCTGCCTGAAGTTTAACAGTTCCCTTCCTGCCACATGCTCTTTAACAGGCTGCAGCCAAGAAGGAGAGGGGAGGCCTGCCCTGGCCCCTGTGACCCCTTTCAGCAGATGCTTTGGGGCACAGGGCAGGCTGCCCTTTCCCTGAGCACCACTTGGGAATCCTGTGGAGCAGAGGCTGCTGGAGCAGAGCTGACAAGTTCATGTGGCGAGTTCTGCCTCTGCAGCCAGGACAGGCAGAGAGACACAGACAACCTTTTGGCATGGTAGAGATACATGAAAGGATGCCAAGAAAGGCTTTGTATAATTTGCTTTGATCCAGGAAATGAGCAGGTATTGCTCATCTGAAAGCCCATCTAGAGGAAAGAGCCTGCCCTGCAAGGGCACAGAGGTTGGGGAAGACATTTATTTGCAGTCCCCCTTGCTTTCACTCTTTTACCCAGCAGGATGAGAACAGATATTTCTTCTATTAATAGTGTTTACTGCTCTTGCTGACATCCAAACAAAACTGACTTTCTGAGATGCTGAGGTACTGAACTCAGGTAATAGATCTCATCACTTAATCATAAAACCTCATGTTGATTTGAGGTCTGTTAGAGTTCTGAAAGAATTAAAAAATAAAAGGTAGAAAGCTGAGAAATATGCTCCATTTCACCAGACAGTGCAACATAAGGCCTCGTACTAAATCTGACTAGAGGTGTTTTTACAACATGGAGCCTATACAGCCTTGCAGTGCCGAATGAGCTGGTTTAGTGGGTTGAATTTGTTAATTTATTTGTTAATTTATTGCACACATTTTGTCTTTTGGAAGAATAAATTACTCACTATAACAATATATGCTAATGATATAATTTTCTGACTTAGTTTGTGTGGTCAGAAATGATGTAGAGACAATATGCTAAACACCATGTTTCATGGGCAATAATTGTTACAATTGAAGTGTATTTTCTTTTGTTATAACACTCATGAACATGTCAAAGTTGAGATACCATGCTGATGCCTGTGCTGATAACTTACCGCTTTGCATGTTCACAGCCCTGTACAAACATTAATGAACCAATGTAAACAGTCATTTTCATAATGTGGCTTAATATAATAAGGCATTGTGAACCTTGCTTTGCCTCTGTATGCACAAGGGATTGTAATTTACACCCGTTTCCATGTGCAGTGAAGGCTGTACCTGTCATCTACCCTCTCACAATCATCCTTTTCCTGTGCAGTTCCCACCAAAGGGAGGAACAGGGCTCCAAAGAGCCTGGGCCATAATTTGTTTGGCTCTCTTCCAGCTTTCTAGATGGTGCCAGTTTGCTCCAGGCTTCCTCTGTGCTATATCATTGCAAGTCCCTTTTTGAGGGGTGCCGTTTTCCCCACATCTGGAATTACCTCTCATTGCACTGCCAGGAATAAAAGCCCACCTGCATTTCAAAAGTGCATGTCTGCTATATTGTCTTACACATTTGTCAGCAGGAAAGCACTGCCCACCTTGTGCTATGTTTTTGTTTTTTTTTTTTTTAATTTTAAAATGCTAGTTACCCTTTTCCTTCAAACTAGAAGTATGTGCATATATTTTGGCAGCATGATTTCAAAGAGCTGTATTTCAGATACTAAGAAGTGTGCTCTCAGGACTTGCAAGAGCTGAAGCAAGTGAAATTAGCAGACTAGAATGAAGTCAGGTGAAGCACTGAAGGGCTCTAGACAGTTTAGGATTACAGCAGAAAGTCTAATGTGAGGGCCAGCCTGGGAAAATGGGAAGGGAGAGGGAGAGGGAGAGGGAGAGGGAGAGGTACCAGCCTCCTACCAGCTGGCACTAAGACCAAGTTCTTTTGCCTGCAGGAATGGTCAGCTTCTTGGCATGAAAGGTTAAGGTGAAAGGTGTGTGTAGATGTTAATGGTATTATGCTGTTAGTGGACTATGTCGTTCCACACTGGATAAAATGTGATTAATTGAGCAGAAGTAATTCAAGTCTCTATCTTGCAGAATGTTGAGGGGAGACATGCACCTGACAGCTGATACAGTTAAGCATTTGCAGTTTAAAGGGATATATCCTCTGTGCTTCTTGAGGAGCAAACAGGAGTTGAATTATCCAGGTTATTCAGCAGATGTCTGGCTTTTAGTCTCATCATTCATTGTTGCTCAGCAAACACCTGTGTTCATACATGGCATCATAAATACTGCAATATGAATTGTGATTTTATATTTCTTGAATATAACTCTGACTCACAGCCACACAATAACATGCACAACAGCTATGCTATATTACTTGTTAAATATATGTTGGACAATGATGGTTGAACCCAGTTATTTCTGGATATAGGAGAGATTTCTTTACTTAATAGCAGTAGATTGTGCTCTGTTGGGCTAGACTTAGGCATGCCAAAATCATGTCTGTGAAGAGACTCCCTGTAATGCTATTTAAATTTATTGATTGAATGGACAAAAGTAAGTCTGTAATTTGTTTTATATTCTAACTTTGAAAGTATTTACTTTCAGGAGCCTTGTTCATGTTGATAGCTACACTGATGAGCTCAAGAACTGAATATAGGGCCAGACTAGAATTCCATAAGTCAGTGGTGCAAAACCTGTAGAAAAACCTGAGTTGTTCTTGTCTTTCTTGGGAAGAAAGGTAAAGATAGACTCCAGTTCTACCTGGACGAATAAGCACTTCTAAAACAGACCTTAAGAAGCAGACAAAAAGCCTACAGCAAATGAAAAACCACAACTTTATTGTTGCAGTTAGGAAAAAATTAGGGTAAAATTAAGTTGCTGTACTGGATTAAATCTTGCAAAATAGGTGAAAGGATTAGTATCTTATTATAATAACGGTTAATCAGTCATAAAAATGGCTGATCAGTTTACTAGAATAAAAGAACTCTAGAATAGCTTTGGTTGAAAGAGACCTCCAGGAGGTCATCTAGAACAGCCCTTTGTTCAAAGCAGGTCTCATTAGATCAGGTTGCTGCATCAGGCCTGTGTCCAGTCAAATCTTGAATACCTCCAGGGAGCGAGAGCTGCAACTCCTCTGGGAAAGCCATTGCCGTATTTGACCACCTCATCTTAAAAAAAACCCAATCAACAAAACTGTATTGCAGTGGCTGGGGCCAGATAACGAGAACTGTTTATGGATTGTGAGTCACCATTCCTAGAGATTTCCACCAGTCTGGAAATGACTGACCAATACATATTGGTGTGTACTGCTAAGCCATACCATGAACCACCATCAGCAGCCACTAGTGAGATGCTGATGGAAAAAGGCAAATGCACTCTTGAGAGTTATTGGCTCAGGAATTTCCAGAGATGGTTTTTACATGTAGCTTGAGTCCTGCTAGAGGTAGATGAAATCAAAGTGGAACAAGTACAAAGCTGGGCTATGAAAATGACTGATTATGGAGAATAGAGAGGAGTAAGAGAGTTTGGTTGTTCAGAGAAGTCAAATGAAGATTTTCCAAGGCATCTTACTGCTCCCTGTAAGTTCATTACCACTAGTAGGTATAATAGGAAGGAATAGATGAGGACTGTTAATTAGAAAAAGGTTTAAAAGTAGAATGTGGTGAGGCCTTGGAGCAGTCTTCAGAAGGAACAGATGTAAAATACATGAAACAGAAACAAAACCAAACTGACTTTGACATGGAGGTCTGCAGGGATAGCCTTTTGCTCAATATACTATTTGTGTTTTTCAGGGTAGACATTGTGTTCAGAAGGAGTTTGCCTGACATTTCAGTACATATGGTAGCATTTTGGTTGCTCCTGTCGTGCCCTGTTATTTCCTGAGCACATGGACAGCAGTAACAGCATGTCTGCAATTTGCTTGCCAAATCCCAGGTGCTCCTTAGTGCCTGCACATTTCATGCTTGTGGAAAGGCTTGACATGGCATGGAAAGATCACAGTGCAGTGAGCCCACATTAGACCATGGACTATGCTGATGTTTCAGATGACTGGGCATAATCTTTGTATGTGCATTTCTGCTGAGGAAGTCCAAGATAAAAATATGTCAGCCCATAAGAAGAGACATTTGTGAAAGAGACTGAATGATGTGTACTCAGTGTGCACGCTGGGTCCCCGTGCTTTCAAATTCAGAGTATTTTTCCATGACTAAACAAAAATAGCCATTTCCATGGAATCGTGACTTTTTTTTTCAATTGTGTGTTTTGTTTGGCATAATTATATGCCTTTACAAGCAATTTAAGCCAAATCATGCAATTGAAAGTTTAGCTAGTGCTTTTAAATCCACTTCAGAGTTTTGTTTTGGATATCCAGGTGGTGAAGCAAACTAAGTTAAAGTGAAATGCATCTGAAAGCTGGTTCTAGTATTTGTGGTTATGGAGTAATGATTTGAAATTCTCCATAGCTGCAGCATTGCTATATTTTATATTTAATATAAAAACTGTTATGTATTTAGTGTCCATAAATGGGATAGAGTAGTATGAGAGAATTGATGAAACAGATGTTTCACTGGAAAATAGCAGGTTAGTGTTAAATGTAACTGTAACAGTGAGAGGGCTTAGCCAGAATGCAGAGATATCAATAAACAAATAGTAAGAGGCAGTGAATGACATGTGAGTTCAAAATAAGGAAAAGAATGGAAATATTAAAGGATATTTAAGAGGGTTATTTTGGAACAGAAAAGTATCAAGGAAGTTATCAAAAGAATAGTTTCTATTCCAATATTTAAAATTCAAAAACAGAGAGTAGAAAATAGCAGTGCTGATGAGACATGGAATGGTCAATGGTTTGGAAAGGCATATACTGCTTAAAAGAGAAACAGAAGCTGCCTGTCAAAAAGGGGATGTCTGAAAGATAATCAGCTGATGTTTGCATCAAGGTCAGTCACTGACAGTGACTGCCATGTCTCTAAGTTTTTAGACAAAACAAAGTCTTTGAACTACATTGATCCATAGGAGTATTTACATTGAATTCATGGAACTCCAGACTAAGTTGTATGAACCCCTGTTGTGTTGGTTTAGATCAGGTTTTTCTTAGCAAAGCTCAGCGTTATTGTATTTTATGTCACTGGGAGTTTCTATTGATGTGCAAAGCTAAAACCAGTGGCATATCTACTGCATTAAAATGTCCTTTTAGCACAAGGACAGATTTTCAACCCTGCTGACCACTCTGCTTCTGAGATTATTTGTTGGGATGAATGACTTTATCCAAAGCACAGGTTGGATAAATCCCTACGAATTTGCCAGCTTCTGGAACAAAATTTTCATCAGTTCTTGTAGTGCCTAATTGCATGTATGATCACAGCTATAATTGTGGCTGTTTCTAAGTAGTTTTTGTGCTGGTAACATGAATGAGTGCTTGATGTTTGGAGAAAGGGGTGTTTTTGAAAATGAAATCTGGAGCTGTTGCATCACCATAGCAGGAGAAGCTGAAAGCAAGGTGATCAACCGTGCCACAACTTCCATGTACTGACTTTTATCCTGACACCGATACCTTTCAACATGGAGAGAATTTGTTCATAGGGAAGAGATGCAGATTTTCTAAAGCTAATCAACTGAGTTTGTATATTCAGAAATAATTGTTGCAATCCACCTGAGAACTTACCCAGATTAAGTCAGACCTGTAACAGAAATCAAGGTATTAAAGATCTATTGGCAGGAGGAATTTCCCTGTCCAGGTTCCCTTCTGAGTTTAAGCTCAAAATCTACAATCCTTTGTCCAGCAAAACTTAATGATCTGTTTGAGTGAGAATTCTAGGATTTTGGGATTTTGCCCCATGACTTCAAGAGATGTTAATATTTTTAGAAAAGACCTGAAGTTCAGTGTTATGGAAAGTGTTCAGGTATAATGAGAGTACACCAAGATCTACATTTAATTTACAATTTTTTTATTTTTAATACTATTGATTCCAAAAGTCATTAGGTTTGATATAGGCCTTTTTTTACCCATTACCAATACTTGGATAGCAGTTGCTGTTCACATTTTATGGATGGAGAGAATGATGTGATTGTTTTTCTTTGAGAAGACATAAATGTTTGATTCATACCAGAACACTAATTTAGTGGATACCAGTTCATGAAATTTTTTTGTAGGAGCTGAATTCCTGATTTTGTAATTATTATTTCTGAAAAATTATGTTAAAGATATAATTCCAGAACTGAATTAAATGTCTTTGAGTGCAGTGATATATGCTAAAAACATACTTTGTTTGAGCACCAAAAACTTGATCCAAATTTTGATTCCAACGTGCTTTTGATTAGGTCAGTGTGTAACATCTTTGAAGTTAGGTACACCTTAAATGCCTTTGAAAGCCAGAGCACTATTTTTAGCAAGTGAATAAAACCTTTTAGGCAATAGATGTTATTAGAGTATATTAAGCTTAGATATAGCCAAGTAGATTGGTTATAGCATATGTAGAGTGGAGGGGCAGAGGGTGTTTGGGAAGCAGAAATACAGTCCTATCAGAGAAATAACATATGCATTACAGAAATATATGCTAAAACAGAATTTAACATTCAAGTATTTTTATTTGTTGTCCAAGGAATAAATCCTTTTATCTGAGCATAGGTAGAAGAAATCAGCTCATGGGATCTCTTCTGAGCTCCAAGGAGAGTGTTAGTTTTGATAAAAAATTTCTGATAAAGCCCAAATATTGCAGATTTCTATTAGGATTAGAGTAGGAATTTTGAAGGAGACAGCTATAGGGATGCTCCTTACCATTTGTAAGGAAAGTATATGTGCGGGTATATGTTATCATACAAACAGAAATGACTTGTTGCCATTTTGCTCCAGTGGACATTGATACTGTTAGTGTGAATAATATGAATGTACAAAAACCTGGAAGCTGGGGACTTTCCTTTGTGAGTTTAGAAATCTGTAGCAGTGCATGTTCACCATGCCTGTGCAAAATGTGAGCAAACTAATTTCTTACAAGTAACAAAGGAATTACAGCCTGTTCATCCTTATATCTTGTAGCCTCGCTCAGCTATGTCAGCTACTTATATGATGAATTAGCCATTTGGTCAATTAATGGCTTTGAAAAGCAAACCAAGAAGAACACCTACAGAGTTTGTGTTGTTTTCTCCTCTTTCCAAACCCAGGAAAAACTGCTTCTCCTGGTTTCCTGCGGTTGGCAAAGGCTTTTCAACAGCTCTCTCTAAATCATTTGAGACTATTATATTTCTGCTTCCTGGAGGAAAATGTACATGGTAGAATTCAAGATAGTCATTTTAGGTGATCCTCATGGCATCAGATTGCACTGTTGGTGCAATTTTATTGTCGGCTTATTAAGGCAAGAACTGTTGCATCAATGGAATTTTTGGCTGAATCCTGGCCTTGCTTCTGTGGCCAGCTTGAAGCAGAACTTGTCCAATGTGCAGGAGTGAAGAACAGGACATGAAGTCCTATGAAAAGGCAGGTCTGGGAAGGTTGTGAAGCCAAACCACATGTACTTGATTGCCTGTGTTGAGTGGGAGCAGATGCAGAAGTGCCAGTCAGCTTTCTGTTGGAGATGATGTGTAAAATTGAAAGAGTCTTGGTTCTTCCTTAAAACAATGCTGCTTGGGCCAGAGTTATTATTACAGGCAGTGTGTAAATAACAGACCTGTGCAAACACTAGAACTGGATCTCCTGGGAACTTACACTTGTTCCCAGAGATCACTTTAGTTGGAGAAGCTTTTCCTAGCAGCTTTTCCTTCCCTCCAACTGGTTTGCAAGTTCAGATTTTTCCAGATTCTTGAAGACTCAAGAAGTGCTTATCACTCCCTGTCACCGGGATGGCAGACCTGTTTGTCTATGCCACCCAGAGCCTCCACTGTCACTTGCTGGCACTTGGGCTTTCCCAGGGATTCACTCATGCAGGAGTGGGCACTGGTGTCACATTGTGCCCGTGGAGCCATGGCAGTGCAAGGCCTTGGGAAGCTGTTTGCCCAGGTTTGGTGTTGGGGACAGAGTTGTCCAAGGGCAGCAAGGCAGAGCTCCGCAGGGCACATTTCTACTTCTTGTGCTAAAATGTGTTTCTGTATACTGATTACCATTTACAACTCTTTTAATGTCTGCTTAGGAACTTAGCTCAAGGGAAGAAAAAATTATGGTAATAGTTTCAAAAGACCACAAAGGCCACATTTTTTAGCAAAGCATTTGGCTTGCTTTACATTAAACATGCCCTCAAGTTCCATATTTATTTTTAATATATTACTCCTACATCTTCTCTTCCTCCACAGTGATTTTCCCTTGCTGAATAACATTCACTCAGCTTTCCTTATCCTAAACAGAGCTGTCAATCTTAAAGATTAAATTGGCATCATCCTTTCCCAGCCCCAGCTGCCCTTGGCTTTCTTTGTTTTTGTCAGTGAGATCAAAGTATGGTGTGCTTGTACCCATATATTGTAAAATCTATACTTGTTTTGTTTCTTTTGTATAGTACCCAATCTATCACAATGGTCAAAACTGTTTCTGGCATCCATGGAGATAATTATAGCATGTCATAATGTTGTGAATAGTATTATATTATGTGTATAGTATTAATATCCTTACATCCCATGGGGAATTCAAGATATGAAAAGTAACTGTTCCTGATAGTCAGGAATCTAAAGATTGGTTTTCTATACTCTTTGGCATGATTGATTAACAAACTTGGCTTAGAGGAGGAATATACTTATGAACCTTCTCTGGATTTATTTTGACTGCGCAGGAGACCTGTTTCAAATTTTGAGCTGAGATGAAATGCATTTAACAAGGGTTATGGTATGATCAATGGTAAAGCTATTAGAGAGAATTTCTTGCCATTTTTAAGGCTGCACTGTTCCTTCTACCTTCATCCCAGTGATCTTTATTAATTTATTTTTTCTTCCCAAAATATATCTTTTGGTTTTGAAAAGTTTTATTTTTCAAATTTGTATTTTATTTTAAATCTTAAAAGCAAAATACATCATTGCCATGGTTGGATTGTAATAGATGATATTTTTAAATGAACCTCTGGTCCACTTGTCTGTTATGGAAGCTGCCAGGACCCCAATGAGTGCAGGGTGCGTCTGTGAATTTAGCATTTGGACATTGTGGCTGACAGAGTCTTTTGAGAAATTCTTCTTTCCCATACCAACTATGCAAAACAAGCAGATAGCTCTTGGACATCTGTTGTTTGTCCTGAGATGTTTTGATTCAGACCGAGTGTGTTTTGGAATTGGGTGTTGTGAGGCTCCAGCCTATTACCCTGGGGGGTGGTTGGTCACCTGACAGGTTCTTACCATATATAAAGGGGAATACAATAATAAAGGCAGCTGCTGCTGCTTTAACTGGACTGGCTGTGTGTCTTCCTTCATCAACCACTCTACAGTGACAGGACATGATGTATATGTAGTAGAAGCATGAATCTGACATGGTATGGACTATGTATTAAAAAAAAAAAAAGATTGGCATCTTCATATGCATTTTGTGATTTAAGCAATAAAAAACACGTATTTGGTATAACAGTGTCAAAGATGCTGCCTACCAAGGACTATTCAGACAATTTCCTGCAAAACTGGTGTTTGAATGAACAAGCTGTTAACTCTATTAACTTCAATCCTTTGCATCTCTAAGTACCACAATAATAGAGTTTTGCTATAAAAATGTGCAGTGTCTGACTGTAATACATATTGAGAACTGTTATTATAATATTTTGTCAATGAAACATTGGTTGTCCCTTTATTTATCTCCTTGTTTGATATTTTTATTTCAAAGAACACTAAACTCAGAATTGATATAATTTTATGCACTCCCAATAAAGGAAGTTGGACTACAATGATGTCCAGAAGGTCCTTCCAACGAACAATTCTATCATTGTTTGAATTAAAGATACTGCCATTAATTACTTGCAACCTTGCAATTTTGTCACCTTTGAGAGAGAGAGAGATAGTAATAGATGCTTATAGTTTAATAGATATTTATAGTTTTCAGAAGAAAAAAAAGTTTTTTAGAAGAAAAATGAGGCCAAGACACAGCAATGTCAAATGCAATAATGGGACTACTCTTACCCACCTCTCAGTGAGCATGTACAGGCCTTAGTGGAGTTTGCTAATGCATTCATTTAAATTGTGAAATTCTGTGTAATATAAACAATATTGGTTCATGGTTCCTGTGAAGTTAGTCTGGAAAAGAAATATGCTGGAGAGTGTATCTGATAAAAGAGCTTGTGTCCCGTGTTACAGATGCTCATCTTAGGTGGGACACAAGCAATTCTGAGAGTCAGAGCAAACAAGTTTTCGTTTTGGCAGTTTTCCCTTCACCTTGGGGACAGTGAAGGTCAAGTCATGAAGCACTTCTGCTGAGACTGAGCTTTCCATTTACATTACCAGTATTCCAGCTGGAGTTTAAATTTTTTTTTTCCAGAATCCTGGAGTCCACTCCATTCTTTCATCTAACTCTGATATTCACAATAGAAATTATCATCTAGCCACCTACATTATATCCACTCTCCTGTGTAGTTTATTGTGCTTTTAAGTAACTCTCTGTTTGTTTGATTTGTTTTGCAGGTAAGTAGCACTTAGCACCCGATAGTCAACAATTTACGGTAAGTATATTTTGTAATCAGCAAAACTAAAATTGAACTCCTGTTTTGTTCTTTAAAGGGGATATACAAAATAGGGAGTTAGTCATGCAATAACATTTGTTTCAGATGCTAGTCAGAATGTTTGCAGATGTCATGTGGTTTACATTTTTCTCCTCAAAGTATTATTCTTCTGTTGCAGGAAGAAATAAATATAAATACTCATGACAAGATTTCAAGGAAGTTGAGCAAACAATATTTACTTTAAACATAATAAACAAATGAGGGTTCTTTTACTTTCAACTCCTTTCAGCTATAGCAACCTTGGAAATTGTTTTAGCTAAAGGAAAATCTCTCACACAAATGCAATATATAAACATTGGTGTCCCTTTAACTTTTTTGCTATGGGATAACTTAGACTTTTCTGCTTACTCAGTCTTTGACCTGATGAAAATACTGTTATCACTGAGTTCTTACCTGTCTAGTATAATGAATAGATCTCAGTGTGCTTCCTAAAATATTGCCAGTGTCATCTTCCATCCCCTTCAGCTGGGGAAATAATCACGGAATGGTTGCAAGGGACAGTTGGACATCATCTAGTCCAACCCAAGAGTGATGAACAGACCCTACTAGAAGTGTATGGTGAAAAGATATATCCTGGGTCTCTATCAGGACTCTGACAGGGCTTGCCATACTTTGTGGGTGCACAGGTGTTATAAACTAAATCCAGTTTTTCTAGTATATGTCACTGGTCTCATTAGTTTAAAGTTTTAATGCAGTACCCAGTTGCTACCCAAGCAAACTTTAAAATTCAAATATTCATTTTTAGCTTTTTTAACTTCCTAGCCTCTCCAGAGGCAGTTGTTATACAGTTAATATACTGTGGAAGGTGTTACAGCTTTGCGCTACAGTGTTGGGAATTTAATAAGCGTACATGGCACATTTTTCTTCTGCTAAGATTGATAGACTCTCAGCACTTGACACAGATGCTGTTTGAGCATTTGATCCTCTTAGAAAGTGACTATGTTTTCCTCCCTCTAGTTTTAACTTTGTAGAAGTTGTTGTTTTTTTTTTTTGTTATTGCTCAACTCCATAGTGTTTTTACTTGGTGGATTTTTGATTGGTTGCTTGTTTTTTGTTTTGGTTTGGTTTCGGTTGGGTTTTTTGTTTGTTTGTTTTTTAATAACATATTTTCCTTTCTTCTCTTCACAGGTGCCATTTTTTGTCCTGGGGACATTTTTATTTTGAATTCCTATTGTTCTCTTTAACTGATCGCACAACTCGCTTACCTTTAGTTGCAGAGGATTTTTTTTTCAACCTTACTGTACACTCACAACACCTGTAAGTTTATGATCTAGTCTATGTTTATTTTAAGTTCTAGTAATTGAGTTGTGTTTGTTATACCAGTGTCTTAATTATTTGATCTTTGACTAAGTTTTCTCATTTTCCCATGGCATCTTCAGATGCCTGCTGTGCTGCCTGCTTTCTGTCCTCTTTTGTAAATTGTTCTGACAGAGGATTATTGCTCTACATCAAAAAACACTTTTTTCCCTAAGATTTTTTTAATGCATATTTGTGCATGCACATACAAAAGTGAGGTGGATGTGAAGTCACATTTAACCACTGGCAGACAGAGAAATAAAATATGTCCACTAAAACTGTCTAGACCCAAGTCTGAGCATGGTGTTCCATATTCTTTGCAGAGGTCAACTCTGAATTTCTTCTGCCCTTTGAGACATCATTATCACCTTGCATCACCATTTTATCTCCTGTGTGCTAAGCTGGTTACATCATTGTGTTTCCGTAAATTTAATTTTTTAAAGGCGAGTTACAGGACTGGTATAGACAAATAGGAAGGATGAATGGATGCTTTTCATTTGTGTTTTCATTTGTTCTGTCTGCTCAGAAGTGGGAAGGTGAGTCTTACAGTTCTTCCTGGCAGACTCAGCTCATGGTCCCACTTCAGGGAAGGGCTTCAAGAGGTGATTTCCTAGTTCTAGTGCCTCATGTTAGGCCTGGAGTTAAGAAAATCTAAAAGGACCTGATGACTAGGATTTGGCTACCCCAGTTAAACCACTAGCATTTTTTTGGCTGAAAAGGTTACCTCTGAACAGCAGAAGTAGAAAAAAATCCTAGTCCTGGTGCTAATGGACTATTTATATTGCAGGCTTTTTAAATACACGTTTTACATAACTTTCAGTATGGTCTCCAAAGAATGTACGTATTTCCTAGCCTATTTTTCACCTTCCAGCAGATATGGAATATATCATATATGCTGCTCATGCTGCAAAAACAGTGAGATTTTTGGTTAAAGTGAGGACTGAAAAGTGTCACAAGGCTGAAAAAATATGATGTCTGAAAAAATATGATGCATCCTTCAAAATAATATCCCTTATTCTTGAAGTGTCAAATGCATTTTGTGCCCTTTTTCCACAGAGTGGTTATTTAGACTGAGATAAAATTAATGCTTTAAAATTTTCTCATAGGTGTGAAATTTCTTGTATCTTCAGTTGTGTTTATTGTTATTGTGGCAAATGGTCTCAAAGGCAATGCCTTATAGGCATGAAACTTCCTGGAAAAGTGACTAGTGAGTTCACCTATGTAGTTTATGACAATATTCCTAGAGGTAATTTTTCTTACTTGCTTTTACCTGGGACTTGCTATGCTGAAGCAATTGAAAATTTCGTGAAAGAAACTGATAAAGATTTGTGCTTTTAAAGTGTGTGGTTTTTTTTTTTTTTTTTTTTTACCTTCTATTCTGGATGAGGCTGTTTATTAAAGAGAGCCTTAATAGAAAGGTCATCTGTTAAACTGTTGACAGTGGTTTGGGCTGTGCACTGTTGTGCATCTCCTCCAGACAGGCTTTCTGACTATGTTGGAAAGTGAAGTCTGTCCTTGTTTCCACTGGCAGAAAGGTGCAGCCATGATCATTTATTGTTTCAGCATAAAATTTAATTCACTCTTTCTTTGCTGTTTTTGCTTTGGTACCTCTATTGCTGCTGTATTCTAATTTTGAAACAACACAAAATTCTGGTCAGAAAATAGACTTTAAATTTTCCTAAGAGTATCATCAGCATTATGACAAGATACGTAAAACACTGAACATCAGTTAAATAATGGTACTCTTCCCTTTGTCCCAGTAGTTGTACTGTACTTCCCTATTATAGGCAGCCAAGATTAGCTCTCCTGTTGGCTTTCAATGGTAGGGATTTACTCTCATATAGCACCAAAAACCATAAGCAATAGAAATAATTACACTGGAACCAATGTATCTATCTTCATAAAGCAGTTAGATTATGTATTTATTAAAATAATAATAATATGTCAGTTCATCTCTATTTGACTCCATCTTAACCTGCACCTGTCACATTCACCACTTTCTAACTCTTTCATTACTGTGGTTCCATCAGTGAAGGAAATAATACGAAAAGGCTGAGAGATGTATCTGAGACCTTTACTTCTCAATGAGTTACCCTGATACATTTGTGTCTTGTGGTGCTTCTAAATATTTTATCCTAGCTGCCTTACTGGAATATGTAAGGTGAAAATTTAGGTGCTATCTGGAAAATGTGAAAAGTGTGCTCCCACTTTTATTAGGCTTCCTAAAAGCTTTAGAAAGGGATGATAGTAAAAAGAATATTTTATATAGCAAGAAGGAACGAATTTCTTCCATCCAAAAATGTAAAATCTGTGTTTTGTGTCAGGGGATAACTACCTGAGTGTTTGACTTACAAAAACAATGGAAGAAATTGATTGAAAATTTTGTAGTTCAGTAGTTGTTGAAATGTAACAGGTACCTAACATTGTTTTGGTTGTTTCCTACAATTTCTTTAACATCCTTGAAAAGAAACACCTTTTTAACCTTTTTAAGTGTTAAAACTTGCATCAAGCAGAAAACATGTTGATTGGTTTTCTGAGAGTGAAAGGGTCTCAATCTGATACTGTTTAGAATTCCCAGTTTCTGGGGTGAAGGAGCCTTTATAGAACATCACAAGTGGCAATTTCAATGCTCTATTTTGTCAGTGTGCCTCAGGAGGAAGATCTGAGGGACCACAACTGGGTTTATGAGAGGATGTCTCTCTTTTTGTGACTTTCATCCGTTTTCCTGTCTGCAGGCCCTTTCCACAGTGTTGCAAATGAACACTGACTTCTGTGGTGACTTTGATGATGTTGGGTGCTTGCCTACAGTCTAGGTTGATACTGCCAAGATAATGTCACTGAGCAATCAGGTGCGGTTAAATTGTAGTGATGATCAAAATGGTTTGTTCACAATAGTAGGTTATGGAGGAATTTCTGTTCCCGGTTGTAATTTTTTTCTAAGCTTTTATTATTTTCTGTGTAATGCTTTCAGAATGACAGCCATTTTGCTAACTTGACTTTGAAGCTACAAACTAGAAGTAACTTATGTGTTGTCAATGCCGACTTAGAGCAAGGACACTGCCTGGGCCCTGGCACTGCTACTGTGTGGGTCCTCTCCTCTACATCCAGATTGTCCTAAAATGTGGGCAAGAGCAGGATCTCATCCTGCAGCTAAGCAGTGCAGTCTGGTTATGAGCAAGGGTGGTGGTGTCCCTGGTATGCTGGTTGTGCCCAGGATCCCATGCTCTGTAATTCAGTGAGTGACTAATATGGAAATTTGGCATATTTTTTGGCAATAAAAATCACAGGATCTTGTAAAGAGAGGAACAAACCAGTTTCAGTGGAGGTACACCTGCTGAGATGATAAGGTGTGATTAAGTTCCATCTGAAAATAATTCAGCTCTTTTGGGAAGGAAACAATTCAGCATATATGTGCTTACAGTCCTTGGGGGGTTTAGTCATTGTCTAATGTAACTACAACAAAACTTCAAATCCTATTCCTGTGATGAGCTTCCATGTGGTTATCACTGAGATATGGTCATTTCTCAAAACTTAATGGGCCACAAAAAATGGGTGTCTCAACAAGTGCATCTATATTCATGTTTAATTCAGATCAGGGTGTTCCTCTGAAGTCAATTTCCCAACCTGTCTCCTTTGGTTGGTTTTGGTTGAACAGCAGTACATGAAGAACATGAAGTTGATGCTTGTTTTTATGAGACTAAAACTAGAGGGTGTGCGCAGGCAGTCTTGAATGCACACCAGGTACAAGTGAGCTTCAGGACAAGGCATCAAAGCAGAGCTAGTCGGAAGCTTAAACAGAGAAACAGAAATATCTGAAATATATACAGTAGGGATGACAGATCCTCAGCACTAAATTTTGGTCTATAGACCAATTCCTATTTGTGTATAGTACCTGCTGACATATATGTAGCCAGTGCTACTGTAAGCCTTTTGGGTGCTTACTGCCTCATGGGGTAAAACCATCTCCAGTTTGGACAAAGATACTGTGTCTTCTTTTTTAATTTATACAGACATTGTTCCTGTATAAAATTTTACCCTGCAGTGCTTAGTACAGGTAAAATACCACAGAAATGTGTGTCATTCCACAGGTTGGAAAGCGAGTGTTAGTATAAGGAGTGTCAAAGCTGAGAATTTTGGAATGGGTGCTTCTGCCCAGTTTTGAAATGCATTTATGTATATTCAGCATTTCTTCCTTTGAAAAGCCAATTCTTAATTGTATCCAAAAAGAAGAGACAGGATCTTTGCTTTAATGTCAGAGATGCGTGGGCCTCTTCCTTCAATTGCAGGGTGAGTGCAACTCACTCTGGAGAGCTGTGTACTGATGTGCTGTGCCTTTTCCATGTACCCTGAAGAATGAGTCCAAAGCAAAAATGACTCTCTGGGGTCAACGGGAAATAAACCCTCCTTCCTGTTCTTAGAGGTGGTCCTTAATCCTCAGAAAAATCAGAGCATCTAGTTGTGTTGGGGCATTGTTACTGTGTCTTAGTCTTATGTATACTTTGGTAGGTTGTAGTGAATTTTAGCAATATCCTGTTCCAGGCACTGTGCAAAGCTTCAGCACCTTTCTGTATACCAGCTGAGCATGCCTGAGTAACAACACAATGATTCGGCTCATGAAGTTGCAGAATGGAGTTCAATGGTACTGAAGGCTGAGGCAAGAGGTCATGAAGTTGCTGGTGTGACAGGTAAGACCAGTGTGGCAGTGTCAGGGAGGCTGCTGCTGAATGAGAGAATAAAACTGGCTGGAAAAGACAAGGGTAATGAAGCAGAGATGAGTGCCCTGTAAAAAGCATTCATAGTCCATAACAGAGTTCAACAGATTTTTTTAAATTAGTAATACTGAAGATGGGTTACAAAGTTGCTCCTGGACCACTATGATTCACATATGTGATGAAATTAATGAAGATTTCGTTTCAGCAGTAATAGTTTCCTCTTGTAAATAACAATCTCAAGCTGCTACACAAAGGAGGTTGCTGTTATTACCCTATTTCTAGGGGGAAAATGGGGGGGGGAGTGAGATGCTGGAGGGGTGAAATTACTTGTTTGAAGTCGCTCAGCTGATCCAAACAGATTGAGCAGCAATTCCCAGTCTCCCTAAAGTATCAGAGCGGTGCTCAGTGTGTGCAGTATATACAAACCAACAAACAACGCTCTGTGTCTCTGTGGCACAGGATGGGGGTGCTCACCCTGACTCTGGGAGCTGCCTCCTCAGCCTGCATAGTACCTGAATCTGTGGATTCATCCTTCTCCCAGAAGTGGCCAAGGTTATCTGGTTGCTACCAGAAGCTATGTGCAGTCATGCAAAATTCATATATAATCTAACTCTGTAGGTTGAATGCTTTATATGAGGTACGGTGGTGGCCAAATTTTGTTGAGTGGCAATACTGTCAGCAAGTTGTCCCTCATCATTTTGTAGGTATTAGTAAGTTCATTTTGTGTTCTTTGATAGTGCTTATTATCTAAATTATTTTAAATGGTTTGTGTCAGTTCAGTAAATACTGGTTATGATTTAAAAAGCATTTTCACAGGTGCTTTGCTACATTTGTATTCAAAAGGCATATTCTCCTTTTGCATACATCATATGGATATGCAGTCACTTTCAGAAGCAGATGTTTTGCCCACATATGGGTGGATTTCTGTAAGATGAAGTAGAGACTTTTCTGTCAGAGAAAACCATTGTCATTCTCAAATTGTTCGGTCTTGTTTGGTTCCAAAGTGTGCAAATTACTTGCAGGCATAAAACATCTCCAGAAAGCAATTGTAACTTTGCATGAGGAACATGATCCAAGGGTTTCCTTCTGTCAGAGCTGCTGGAAACTAAGTAGCGTGTGTGTCATTTGCCAGGAAGCCTCAGGCTCTAGTTCCGTAGTCCTGGCAGACCTCGGACTCGGGTTGTGTCCATGGCATGGTGCCGGGTTATGCATTAGTTACCAGATCCACTTTCTCACCTTCGGACTGATTGTCTTCTAAACTTCAGAGGGAGGTCCGACCACGCCAGGGTGGGTGTGTGGAGGCTGACGGTGAAGCGAGGATGTAGAGAAGAAGGCTTTATAGGATTTCCTGCCCGCGCTGGCAGCCCCTTCGCTGCCAGGCTGTGCTTTCGCTCGGTCTGGCTCCCGAGCTGCGTTCTCCCTGCTGCCCAGCAGATGGCAATGGTGGGCCAGAAACGCCTCCGCAGCCGGCTGCGCTCGGAGGCGGCACTGGTGCCCCAAGCGCGATGGATGTGCCAGCTTCCCCAGCACTGCATCCCAGTGATTCCCGTGATTCATTTTTATTACTACCACTTTTTTTTTTTCTTTTTAGATTATTTTCTTCTCATTTCCTGCAAGCTAACTGTGCTGCTGTGATAGCACGGTCTTAGTCTATGTTGCTGGCTCGTGATATTTTGGCTTAGATTTTGTTAATTACTTGCACAGCTGTCACTGATTCTGTGTGATCTGTAGACCTCTTGTGAAATCCCATGATAAAGGAGGACGGGCTACATGATTTAATGGCCCCTTCCAGACCTGAAATATTATGAATCTTGCTTCTATGGTACAGTGAAAAGATGACAGGGACTTCCAGCACTACGAAGGAAGAAAGGGCGGGTTTTAAAGTAAAACTTTCAAATACATTTCTCCTACTTCCACAACCTCTGGGTCAGCTGCTCTTGGTAACAGGAGTTTTGATTACCTTTAATAACAAGTGCTATTTGTGTGCCATACCTTAGTGATACCATAAACAAACTGCTGTTGGGAATGGTTTCTAATGCCTAGTTTCTATGTAAATATCAAAAAAATGCCTAAAATCTGAAGATGCTGGGGTTTTGTAGGTACCACTTAACTGTGTGAAAATTGGACTACATTTGGTAAGAATTGTCCATAAACCAAACTGTCCATTTCTTAGACAGGCTAACCAGTAAAAAAACCCCACAATAAAATAGATTATACTAATAACAGTAAATAAATAGGTAAATAGTTGACACTGAATACAGTGAAAGCAATTTCTGAAGATGAAAGCATTACTCCCTCACATTACTGTCCATCTGTTTTTTAGGCTTTTGTATACATTTTATCAGCATAATGCCTAAGTGGATAATTTAATAAAAAATCACCATTAGATATTTGGTGGGTTTGGACACCTGATTTAAAAGTTATGTGCTTATCCTGTAAAAGATATTGATTAAGACAATGTATGTATGCATTGTTGCATAGAGAAGTATTTTTTACTCCATCAACTATGGCATTTTTCAAAGCTGTTGACGTTGTTTTTGTAATGCAGCTCTTTTAAAGCTATTCTGAAAAGAGGTCCAGTCACCACTAATTCCTGTGTAAATTAAGCATAATCACTCAGAGAAGAGACCCTTTATTTAGTGAGTTTAAAGCTCATTATACAATTTTGTAGGGGGAAAATTACCATGCCTCTAAATTAGCTGCATTTCCTAATGAAATAACTTGGCAATTTTTTCAGCCTCCTTTGATAGGAATAAGAATTATAGTGGCATTGGAAAGTAAAATCATGCTATTCCTACTGGCAGTTTTTCCAGTTGTAGAAAAAATTATAACTGTGAACACATTTTGATTCAGATTAATCTCAACAAGTAACAAAAGCATCTTTTGTCATGGTGTTTTTACACCTCTTTTCCACCTCTTTTATTAGAGCCTAAAGCCAGCTCCATCAGCCTTACTTCTGGTGTATGATGACACAAATTCTCTGGGGGCATGTGGCTTTCTCAAGCAATAAAGCATCATTACACTCCTCATTTCTGAGGACACACTACTTCACGTGTGAATTGTGTTTCAAGGGACAAACCAGCAGAACTCATCATGTTAATTTACCCAAAAAATGAGGCTTTCATCTTCCCTTCAGGCTTGCCAAAGGAAGCATATTTACCATAGGTGTCTGTGCTTATCTAGTTCTACGCTGACACTTGTAGATGGCAGCAAATAGATGGCATTTTAAGTGCTTTGGCTGGAGCTACCAGCAACATGAATGGTAAAAGACAAAATAATTGTTTTTAAGCTGGCTGTCCTCTTCCGAGCAGTAGCACCCTCAGTGCACATTGACCAGCCAAGGCAGTGTCTGTGGCTCTGCAGTGCAGGCACAGCCGTCTGCTGGGCCGGGTGACAGGACTCCGCTCCAGCAGCTCAAAGCAGAGATACATGGACCTACTGTAAAATCGAAAATCATCTTAAGAATGCCTGAAATAGTTGCTCTTTCCTGAAATTGGTTAAGTTTTATAGTATAGATATTAATCATATGTACTTACAGGGTGTGTTTGGTTTTCTTTTATTGGGAAAGTTGTAAATTTAGGGGCATATGGATTAGTATACTGCGTTTCTTTTTTTTTTTTTTTTTTTCCTGCTCTGGCCAATTTTCAGCTGTATAAAATAAAGGTTTAAGAATAATTTGGCTTTGAAAAATAACATTCAGACCAACCATAAAGAAGTATTCAGAAAGATCATCTCAGTGTGTGGGTGGTTCCTTCATTTCTTCACACAATAACTCCATTTGTTCTACAATAACAGCAAGCAGCAAGTTCTTTGAAGTCTTTTTCAGTGTATTAGAATTAGTGAAAGATTAAATGAGCATTTGTTTAATTTGATCAATATGAATGTGAACAATATTCCTTCAGCATTTAGGACCTGGTACTGAAAATCTGCTGCTGGACAGTGGTTTTGGGCCAGATTACTGAAAAAGGTCCACTGGTTTCAGAGTTGCTTGTGGTCCAGCACAGAGAAGTGAAGCTGTTTCTCAAATACATGGTTCCTCATGGTTCAAATGGTTCCTCTGATTTCTGTGTAGATTCCTCTGTAAAATGTAAGGGTTTCTGTACTTGTCAAACAGGCCACAATGGTGAAAAATCATATTTCTATTTTAGATGGTATCAGAATGTAGCTTCCTGATGTTAGAGTACATAGGTCTGAATTGTCAATGCTTTTGGGGTTGCAGACTATCACTGATTTTCAGTGCTCATCAGTAGATGCTCATCACTTCTCAAAGGTGTTGTATTTCTGCTTAGCATTTTCGGCATCTGAAGACAGACCCCTGAGAGAATCACACTACTAAAATTCATTCTCTTTGAAAATGTGGAACAAAAATAGTGTGAATTTCCTAGGGCAGACATTTCGGGGAAAAAATATTAATTTCTGATTAAATGAAAGTTTTTTGTTTGATTTCATCCTTAATGCATTTTATATTTATAAATTAAAAAGAGAAATAATGTTGGTTGTTGCAGAGAACCAACAGCTAGCATAAACAAAGCTATAGGATGAAGGAAATGGAAAAGAAAAATAATAAATTGGAGGTTAAGGGTGCATTGCTCCATCGCTACTCTGATAATTAGAGAGAAAAAGTTAATAGTTGCCATAAAATATTTTAAATACGAGAGTCTTTTATTAGGTTCTTCAAGACTGTAATTAATCAGTTGCAGCCATGTATGTTCTTTGTGTAGTGGTGTACAGTACTAGCATTTCATTAAAACCCAGTTCAATAATAAAGGGTCACTCAAGAGGTCATTTCTCTGGAGAGGGTTGGGAAGCCGAATGCATGCTGCTTCATCCCTCGTGTGCTGTGCCAGCACACTGAGTTGAGTAGGAGGAGAGTGCAAGCTGAGCACACCAGGGTCATGTTCCAGAAACCCCCTAGGTCTGGATGAGAATGCTCATGTGAGTGCTGGGATCAGAGGGATGGGCATAGGGCAGAGGGCTGGCAAACACATAACGGGGCAGCAGATGGACAGGGTGCCAGTGAGCACAGAGTTCTGACAAAGAGACTGCAGGTCACAGTTAAATTCCTACCAAAAGGAAGTCCCACGATTATGAAGACACAATTCATTATAATATAAAGTAAATGAAAGTGATGTATTGTCCTAGTGACAGAGTTTTTTGGCCTTAACAATTTTATTTTTCTTTTAGCAACAGTTATGGGTTAAATACTCACAGCTTCTCTGCTGCCCTAGTGCCTTAGCTAGTTTGCACTAACAGTGAGGTTAAGAGAAAGATGGGTAGACAAGTTCTTGGAGATGCTCTGATTGTCACTTAGTTTAAGTAATCTCTTAAGGAACAAGATACCAGAGGGTCAGATTTTGTCTAGTACATGCCATATTACTTCTGAGGGCTAGGATGAAATGTAAGCAAGGATAAGAAGGTGCCCTTTAATGCTGCTGGAATGCTGGAGGTGCAGAAAGAAGAGCCAGAGACAGCTGTGTTCAAGTTCAGAGGAAAGGAAGGAAGGAGGGGCAAGACCCACTTCTTTATTATCTTATATACTCTTTTAGAAATCACTAGTCATTGGAGGAAATCTGTTCTTCCTCCTTCAACTACAGTGGTCAAGGAAAATGTCCATCAAAGATCTGTGTCCATGGGAAAGGAATACATGATAAGATAGTTCTACAATAACATAGCTATGTTTACAGAACAATAACCTTGAGAACTAGCTACTATGGAACTAGTTATTTTTAACAGCAAAGAGTAAGGCAACAGCCCTTGATGCCCAGTTGGATTTGGGAATCAAGAAACGTTTTGGTAACACACAGTTTTCTGGAGGCTCAGGTATCACTGGTTTCCTGAGTGAGTCCTAACAGATGGTTGGGAACCATATTACAAATTAATAATTCCATCCTCACAGGGCGTAGGGAGATCGCTCATGAAGTATGCAGTAAATATAAAACATTTTCCCATGCAGATGAAGGAACCAGAAGCCCTGTGCTGCGCCATGTTCTGCTTGTAACTTACCTTCCTTTTGAAATACATCTCACTGGCGTTAAAAGAAAACACATTAGCCTTCTGGAATTGTGCTTGGAGTAAATGAAGAGCAACATATGTTGTGCAATCGCACCCTATTGTTTTATATTTTACTTTGAGAAGATTTTTTTGCAATTAGCTTGTTGTTGAAGTCAACAAAGTACAAACATAGGGAGCGGAGTGGTTTTGATAGGGAGGGAACCTGTCAGTAGCTGATCGAGGATTCTTTTTAATCTTAAATATGATTTAATGCTCTGTGAAAAGAATTAAGAATCCCATTTTACACTGAAGCGTGCTGTTAATGTGCATATAAAAACCTCAGCAATTTTATTGACAGTTATGAATTTACAGCTGCTGGTGGTGAATTTTTTTAAAAGACTTCTTCCCTTTCCCCCATTCTTCGCAGGCCATTGTCATAGTTTGCTATTAGCTAAGGCAGAACCTCATTTAGCAGAAATGCATAGGTCTTCAATTTCACTGTATACATCAGGAGAAAAGAAAATCAATGTGAAGCCTGGACTCAGTCTGCTGATGCCAGAGATGACTATCTGTAGAATACAGAAAGAAACTCTGGCTCAGATTAGGTTTTCTTTACCCTTTGCATATTGAAAATGACAGAAAGAGGCTACTGCTGGTAAGAGTTGTCATGACTATTATCCTTGCGTCAAATTTGGTGTTAATCCTAGACACTGTCAGTGTATGTATCAAATATTTTAAGTACTTAGTATTAGTTTCTGTTTATTGTTATTATATTAATTGATGGGAGGATGAGTATTAAGAAACATTTTGTGCATTTCCAGTTTCACGTTTGCATTAAGTATCCATTGTGTGTGTGTTCAGATGATTGCCGTGCACCCAGGACTGTATCTGTATGTATATATAAATATGCATAGATGTTTCTTTATGTTTGTCTACATGTATCTGACCTTCAGTCTATTTATATATATGAACATGGGTCTGAATGAATCTTGAAATCAAATATTCTCAATTCTTTCTGTGATATTTGTACAGTACCTAATCATCAAGAATATAAAGGGGTGAAGATAATTTTTATTTTCAAACAAGAATTTGAAAAAAAAGATCAATGCCCAGCTTGCAGAACTGGGGTGGGCTCAAGCTTCACAAGAGGGGTCTCTGTGTGGCTTATTGCAAACACAAGTGTAAATACAAGACCTAAAGCTGGTGAGGGTGCTGTCTGGCTAAGGAAACCCAGTGAAAGAAAATAAAAAGTGAAGGTTAGTGTGATGCTATTAATTTTTGGACTAGATGGAGCTCCTGTTAAATTGACTGTCACTGAGAAGCTTCCTTATAAATTATGTTCTTCAGACTGACTAAGAAAACCCCAAGGAACAGATTTTCATTTTTTTTTTTTTTAATTTGAAAGTTGTTGTTTGATTGGAGTTAAAATACACCTGTTTTCCTCTTTTTTTATTACACTTCCATGATGTCTTTACAGAAATGTCTTTGAAATAATGTCTCAGATGTGCATGTTGGCCAAAAATTTTTTTCTTAGTAAGAAATTGTGCTTGATGGTGAATGAGAATTTTTAGTAAACCATTAAGAAAATATATGAAACTTTTGAGAAAATGGTAATATATGATTGTAGCAATTCTGTGTTTGAAAATGGAAAGGCTTCCTTAATTAATTTTCTTCTAGGCCCACTGAAACTGCTATTCTTGACTGTGGAAAATGGCATTAACTGGTCTTGACATGATAGTGTGGTGATATTCTTTATGACTCTACACCACAAAGCTGGAGCTTCCCAATTATTTCTAGCAACTGTTATATTTAACAAAATAAATAACCTAATACACTTTTAAAGTTTTGTTTCCAACAGTTATATTTGGTGATGTGTTTGTGGGTCTGCAAGTTTCATACACTATTTTTTTCTGAATAATTTTATTTACAATTGTTACTTTTTCGTTCTGACATCTGCCAGTAGACTGTGCAAAGTACTGACTTCAGTAATAAATTCCAAGGGAATGTTGACCTATTCCTTGCCCAAACTCATTCAGTGGTTTTGGATTTCCAGAGACATGAATTCAGCATATTTGAGCAGTAAATTTGCTGTAATTTCCAGATATGCATAAATGGGAATAACTCAACTTGGGAACCCAACTCTGACTTGCAGCTCAGGAGATGCTGGTTCTGGACTCTGTCCTGACAGCTGACCCTAATTCATCCATCTGATCTCTTTGAAGCACCTTAGGATGCCTGGAAAATGTGTGTATATTGTTATTTGCTTACTATAGAAAATGATCCCCTTAAGATGCTGTAGTTTGGCATAGTGCTTTAGATTTTAACATGTTTGAGATATATTCCCCATTCTAACTTACTCCATTGTTCACATTTCTTTTGGAAAAGGAAAATTTTGATTTTTGAAGGCAATCAGCTTTTAAACTTCTTTTAGAAAGGTGATTTTCTTCTCTTTTATTTTTTCTAAAAGGTCATTTTTCTAAGGACTGCCTTAGAGCTGCTAAGACATTTTCTTATTCTTTCAAAAATATAGGGTCTGTATGAAATGAACCCTATGATAAGCCAGAGTATTACATCATTATTAAACACACAGGATAGGTATAATGGAAAAAATAAATGGAAAGACCTGTGGCATATGCTATGTCGGTTATTTTTCTGTACTTAATAATCTATGGTCCTTTCCCAAAGATGACTATTAAATTCTACCTGATATGGATTAGCTACTTCTAAATTCTAAATTTAATCTAATTCTAAAATTCATTCTAAAGATGAGCTACCCTCAATTTAAATATAGTGATTTATATTTACATAGCAAATATTTTTCTAATTTTAATTAATTAATCAGCCTTAGAATTGGAGGAGCTGCTTCTTTTTTTTTTGTGAACAAATTAGATATAATCTCACTTTTTCTATCTCCATTGCCTTTAATCAGCTTTCTCTGACCAGGTAGCACTCTCAATTCAGTTCTTTATCTTCCAAACTGCAATTGTGTTTATATATTGTAGATATTTATGGTAATGCTTGATCTTGCTTGTTTGCACGAGCCTTAACATTTCCCTGTAACTCTCCAGATTGATTTTGATTCCCGTGGCCATCATAAGATAGTGGGGAAGACCAGTGCAGTAATGTGAACAGCAGTTTTATAATACTGTACATGAGAACAAAATGTATCATGTAGCAGGCTGCTGCTGGGGACTGGATCTGTTGATCTTGTTTCATGCCTATGTTTTCATTCTCTATTTCTGAGCTGACAATTTGGGGTGACATTTAGAGGATTGCTGTCTCACCTCTCTACCTGTTTGGCAGAAGTAACTCCATACCTGCAGGATGAGTTATATCTGCATCAGCTAGGGAATGAATCAAGCTTTGGTCTAACTTGCTCCCTCTGCACTGCTAACAAATCTTCCATATCAACTTTGATGAACAAAAAAATGCATGTTTTGGGAAACTAATGCCTTAATGTGTTTCTGTCCCCTGCCCAAGCCACAGGGGCTCTCTGGGAGGCTGTGGAGATGAACCTCTCAATTTTCCTCTGTTCTGCATTGACATTTTACCCCAGAGTTTTAAGTTTCTCTTCCTGAAGGGTATCCATTGGCACAAGCACCAAGGAGCTGGCACTTGCTCCATGAAGCATCTCAACAAAAGTGTTGGGGCCCTAGAAATTAGTGACTGCTGTTCTGGGTATTGAAAGTGGTGTGAGTCATGCTAATCCTGAGTAATATTTCAAGTATTTAGGTGGAAAAATGTTAAATGATTTTTAAATATTTTCCATTAATAATTTTAGGTAGGCAGTAGCAATTTAATTTAAATTAACTATTATGCGTATATTATAGAAAAATAATTATTATGTGTTTTGTATGTAAAATCAGATGTTTATTCTTGTCTCAATTTATTTGGGTTGCATCATGACAAGAGTTCCAAATGGGAAAGAAGTATTGAATGTGGTTCAAGGATATGTATTTGTGTATTACCTACGTACCCATGATCTGCTGCAGAGAGATTCTCTCTGCTGCTGTAAGACACTTTTTCCTTTCACTAACTAAAGATCAGAGCAAACTATTTGCATCAAAGCTTCTTATTTAAAACAGTTTATTCATGACATCACACTTGCTGAATTTGCAAGCAAGCACCTTTATGTAGCTACAGCAGCATGAAGTGTGCCTGCCTGTTATTGGAAAGTGTCCAAGGACAGCCTCAGCCTTTCAGCTTTCCTCTGTGGCATGGGTTTTTTTATTGCTCTTGCTGCTTTTCTTCATTTCCTATACTTCAGTAATTTCTAAGTAAGTGCTGGCTGATTTCTCTACTTGTTATTTTTTGCTTCAAAGTTAGGATGCTTACTGACCTACTGAGCAGATACGGACTTTTTTTTCCTGGACAACTTAGTAGGATCCCCTCCCTTTCCCTGGTGGTACTACCTGACAGCAGGCTTGCTGGCCACACTGGGTGGACCTCTGGTAGTCCACATGATATGTGATGTCCAAAGATTGCACCTTTAACCTTACACTTATTTTTAAACCAAGTCATGTTGTTAATCAGAAAAGGGCTGACAAAGAGCAGTGACTCCTGCATCCAGAAAAATGCATGAGGAGTTCTGTGGGGAGGAAAGGACAAGGCTGGGCCCCACTGGGATTGGGGAGTGAGTACCCTTGGAGCCGGGCAGTGGCCACCAGAAGAGGAGAGCTGGTGGCCAGTGACTCAGCATTCACTGGGGTGAAGTGCTCATTCCCCAGCCTCCTCCCAGCTCTGAGACAGTGAGAATTTCAGGAAGTCCATTATGTCTTAAGGTTACTTGGTGATGGGCTTTCTGCTGCTTTTCCCTAAGCTCCTCCTTTCATCTTTACAAAGCCATACAAAAATTGCCTGCAACTGGCACATATGGAGGAGAAGGCTGCCATTTCTGTCTAGTTTGAATCCTGATGCATCATTACCTGGTTAGAGATTTAAGGAAGAAGCTACCTTTTGAGAAAGAAACTTTGTCAGTGATTAAAACACTTGAATTTCATTGAACAAAGTGGTTTTTAGTGACCCGTATTTCCTGGATGATGTGCCCCCTTTTTGTATGCAACAGCTTGGTGCAAATTCATCAGTACATTCTAAGCAAGTACAGAGATTACGATGAGGATTATGACATTATTTTAGGAGGTGATGCTGCCTGGCTGATATGTGTTCAGCACTCTTTCAAATCTTCCTCAGTTGTGCTTAATGTCCAGTTTGCAATGCCGGTGAACAATATAGGTCTTTTATAAAATCAAAATCTTTCTTCAGGCATAGAAACACCATTTAATTAAGCAAAAAATAAAAGAATTAACATTGTGATATAGGTCTTGTAAGTGATCTGCAGATCAGGCAGATGCACACATAGTCCTGTTTAAGAACAGCTTTTTATAATAGTGCGAAGAAGCACTGAGATGTTGGGTTCTGTGAATACATGTATTGCATTGAAATATCTAGTAGAAATAAAGGGAAGAAGAAATCAACATTTGCTATACCTGATCAGTAAAATAGTAGATTGAGAATGAATGGTGGGATAGTTTTTAACTCTACTATTTGGGGAATGATAAAATTGCCATCATGAAGGCCCTTCAAGGGCTAGTTAGGTTAGTCCTCTAATAATCCAAGGTTCTACTACTTGAAAGAAGGTCTTTGCAGCAGAGGACCAGATCAGCCATTGCTTTGTCTAGATGAACCATTCTAAGGACAGAATCCCCCAATCTGTTTGACAACCTATTCTAATGCTTCTAGGGAAAATATGTTTTCAGCTGTCCAGCTTTAATCTGCCTTGTGTGGTTGTTCTCCTTGTTATGCTGTCTGACACTACCAAGAGAAGTTTGGTGGTGGTGGTGTTTAAATAACTGCCCTTGAAATAGTTGTAAGCAGATATTAAATACCTCTGTGATTTCTGCTTCACCAAACTTACCAGGCCCAGCTCCTTCAGCCTCTCTACATAGGGTATATGTGTTAGGCACCTTTGTTGGACCTTTCCCACTTTCTCTGCATCCCTCTTGAACTGAGGGTCTCCCCAGGCTGCCTCATTACCACCTTGCCTTAGTCTGCTGCTGTGCTCCTCCTGATGCAGTTCAATGTGCAATTTGGTTTGTTCACCATGAGGGCTCACTTTTGCAGTGTGGTGTCCACTGTAACATCACAGGCATGTTCTTGAGGGCTGCTGCTTGGCAAGGTTTCAATCAATGCATGAGGTTATTCCACTCTGGTTGCAGAATTCGGTGTCTTTTCCTATTCAAGCTCATGATATTTCTTTTGGTTAACCCCCAAATTTATTGAAGTTCTTCTGGACTAAGGCTCTGGCACTTGTGATGTCAGCTGCTCTGCCTAGCTCAGAGCTACCTGAAAGTCTGCCAAGTCTGTTCACTTCCTCTCTGAGTGGAGGTCAGTCTATAAAATCCTACTGATAAAGTCTATCCTGTTATTTTTAGTTTCATAGCCTACAAAGATACTTAGCAATGCTTTTAGGGAAAAAAACCTCTATTATATGTAACCTTATACACCTAGTCTTCTAAAGAGAAGGAAAGACTCAGTAGTATAGCAGAAGTTGGTATTTTATTCTTACGCAGAGATGATGTAGATGTATTTAGGCTGATGTATGAAATTTTGTAATACTTTTTTTTCTTCTAAGTACACCATTTTCTGTTCTCTTTATTTCAGAAATTTTAACACTCTACTGTCTATAATTTTTCATCTAATTTATGGTGCTTTTGAACAAGAAGTTTTGTTTGTGACAATGCAATGTGATGTGTGTTAAGAAAGTATTTTCAGATTAGAATCTAAGTCTCTTCTATGAGGAGAAATCATCATAACTGGTCTTCCAAAATCTTTATTAGACATCTTAAGTAGTTTCCACATATTTGTGTAAATTTCTATTACTTTGGGTACTATTTGACTGTTTAAGTCCAAGAAAGGGATGCTGCCTGAATTTCTGTACCATGATAAAAATGTGGTCTAGTAGAATTTTGTACTGGGGAAAAGGAATGCATCTTCAATTTTAATTTTTTTTTTCTAGATACTGTTTATCTTGCATGCTAGCCCCAAGCCAGACACTTTATATTTGCAAATTTTAATTTAAGTCAGGGAAGAAAACTCTGGAAAACATGAAAAGTTATTTTAATCTAATATATTTGTTGTTTTGGTGTGCTTTTTTTATTGTTTAACTGTCATTATTTGAACCCATTAACTAAATGACCAAGTGGATCCAGCTCTCAGTTTATGAGCTAGGTGATGGATGCTGTAGTATTATAGCAATTATTCTGAAATAAAGTGTTCTTTTTTATAAGTTAAGAATTGGTGCTTTGTAAGTGAAAAAATGGTTGCTGAACACTGGGAGCATGTTAGGAACTGGAAGGAAGAGGAAGATCTACAGAAATTCTGCAGAAGACTTTTGAGTCTTTCTGAAAGAGGTTATGGAAGTGAGCCCAGTGACAGCCTTGTGTTCACTCCCCCCAGTGATCACTGGGTCCCTGTTGCCCATTTTTCACTGTAAAATAGCTAGTTTTCTCTGTTAGACAGTCTCAAGGACGATTTCTGTAAACATAGCTATGTTGTTGTAAAAATTATCTTTTTACATTCCTTTCCCATCGACACAGATGCCTTTGACGGACACTTCTTGTAACCAATATAGTTAGAGACGGAAGTGTTAACTTTCTCCAATGATCTGTGATTTCTAAAAGTGTATATAAGAATTAAACGAAAGGGGTTTCCCCCCTTTCCGCCCTTGCTCTGAACATTCGGACTCCAGCTCTCATTAATTCTGCGTCTCGACTGATTACCGGGATAAGCCGTAATAACAGGCATCGCGGTAATAGGTCCCCTTGGACATCTAAGGCAGCTTTTAGTCTTGTGTGAAAGACATGATTGGACTCAGGTTATTTGTCTCAGTCCAGCAAACTTAGCTGAAGAAAAGCTTCTGTGCAGGGGTGGATTTGTAAGGTGAGTCTGCTTTTGTTTCAGTAAAAGATCATGGCCTTCTCTTAACATCATCAGAAGAATAAACAAATCTGGCTCACTTTCCCCTTACATTTCTCTAGATTTCTTCATGTGTTCAACATGCAAATTAACATGAATACAGACTAAGCAAGTAAAGCATTTATAAAAGACTCTCCAAGAAATACAGCATACTGCATAAACACTTGTTTGCTGCCAATATGTCATGACACTATAATGAAGACCATGTATAAGGCTCTAGAATAATGTTAAAGAACATGAAGAGAATTATAACCCAGGTTCCCCCACAAAAGTACAAATTAATGACTAGTCCTACAGGACCATGTTAAAAACTGAATTATAATTTACATCTACATAATTTGAATACTCAGTGTGGTTACTGTCCAGGACTTTATTAATTTTTTTGTGTGTGTTTTTTTAAAGAAAACCCCAGTGTGAGAACTTTATTATGGTGGACAACTGCAAGTTGAATGAGGTGGCAGTAATTGTCCTTGAGAGAATCTGCTTTGCTTGTACGTGGCAAACTTGTGAAAACCAAATGACTACTGTGTCTTGCCTGGCTCCTGAAATCAATGGGATTGTGTTAGTTTAGAATGTAGATTGTTATGGAGGTTTTTTTACAGAAAAGGTAACCTTCCACCTTGCTTTTGAGAAGGATGTAGAATGCAGCATTAATTGTTGAAGAAAGCAGCATTCAGTTTAAACAATTTCTGCAGTGATACCTTTGCCTGCAGCTCCTTAGAGCTACATAAATCCTTTGAGGAAAACAGTAGCTAGTGGCAAGTGGGCTCTGCTGATAACAGGATCTTGAGAGCAAAGCTTCAAACGAAGAGAAGGGGAACAAGCAGGAGGAGCAGTAATAACAGGAAAAATTTGCTCTGTTAACTTTTTCATGGGCAAGAGATAGATGGCTGGAGCTCAGTGCTCCTTCACCTGAAAGTCTTTGTGGTCACAGCTGCTGCCTTGAGTGCTACGGTGAAAATACAGGTGGCTTCCCTTGGCTTGTGCAGACACCTAAACATCAAGAAAGCACAGAGGCTGCTGGCTGCTTGCTGGCAGGCCATGCTGGGCTATTTTCATGCTCACAGCCTTGTGACACTGCTGTCCGTGTCACAGCAGTTTCTTTTTATTTTAGGCTGCAGAAAGGGCTTACTTTGTGGATTTGCTAGTTAGATTGATATCCTAAAATTGAAACCATATATAGTTATGTCATGTTAATATTTGGTTTGGTAATTTCTATTTTGCTTTATACACTGCTAATTCAACACAGGAATACTGCATTCAGCTAAAAGTTTGTTGATTTCCTACAAGCCAAAAAAATGCAAAGCAAACTAGCTTATTTTGATTATTGCTCTCTTGTGTTCCAAATGCCAGTAATAGCAATTACTGACTACTTATGCTAAGTCTCTGAAAATAGATGCTTATAATGGAAGTAGGTTTTTAAGTAAAAAGCAGATCTGTGATCTTTGTTACAGGCTCTCCACAAAATATCCAGGACTAGTTTAGCTTTATATTGGTGTAAGTGAGGCAAGACCTTGGCCTTAAAAAGAGACCAAATTGATATCTCATTGAAAATATTGAGATGCCTTAGAGTGAACCATTTATTTTGGAAAAATCACACAGAATCACACAAAACATGCTGAGTTGGAAGGAACCCAAAAGGATCATTGAGTCCAACTCCTGGCCCTGCACAGGACACCCCAAGAGTCACACCATGAGCCTGAGAGCATTGTCCAAATGCTTCTTGAACTCTGTCAGGCTTGGTTTTGTGACCACTTCCCTGGAGAGACTGTTCCAGTGCCCAACCCTCTGGATGAAGAACCTTTTCCTCATATCCAACCTAAGCTTCCCCTGACACAGCTTCAGGGTATTATCTCAGATCCTATCATTGGTCACCATGGAGAACAGATCAGTGCCTCTCCCTCCTCTTCCCCTTTTGAAGAATTTGTAACTGCAATGAGGTCTCCCCTTAGTCTGCTCCAAGCTGAACAGACACAGTGACCTCAGCTGCTCCTCATAAAGCTTCCTCTCAAGACCCTTCACCATCTTTGTAGCCTGTCTTTGTGATGCTCTCTAATAGCTTAATACCTTTCATCTCATTCCCCAGTCTGTCCATACATCCAGAGTTGCCCCACCCCAGGTGCAGAATCCAGCACCTGCCCTCGTTGAACTTCATGTGGTCAGTGATTGCTCAGCCCTCTGGTTTTTCAAGGTCTCTCTGCAGGCCCTCCCTGCCTTCAAGGGAATCAACAGCTCCTCCCAGTTTTGTATTGTCTGTGAACTTGCTCCATATCCCTTCCAGTCCTGTGTCCAAGTCATTTATGAAGATGCTGATAAGCACAGGGTCTAGGATGGAGCCCTGTGGAACCCCACTGGTGACAGGTCCTCAGTCTAGTGTCACCCCATTCACTGTAACCCTTTGCACCTGACCCATGAGCCAGTTGCTCACCCATCACATGATGTGTTTATCCAGCTGTGGGCTGGACATTTTGTCCAGAAGGATACTGTGAGGGACAATATCAAAAGCTTTATTGAAATTCAAAAAGGTAACATCAACAGGCTTCCCTTGATCAGCTAGGCGGGTTACCTTGTCACATAAGGAAATCAAGTTGGATAAGCAGGACTCTCCACTCAAGAAGCCATGCTGGCTGTGACCAATGACTGCATTGTCTTTCATGTTTTTTCAATAACTCCCAGTATAATATTCTCCATAACTTTACCAGGCACTGAAGTGAGACTGACTGTAGTTTCCGAGGTCCTCCTTCCTGCCCTTCTTGAAAAATGGGACAACATTTGCCGGCTTCCAATCAGCTGGGACCTCTCTGGATTCCCAAGACCACTCAAAAATCCTCAGGAGGTTTTGTGGTGATATCAGTTAGCTCTTTGAGGATTCTGGGATTAATGCCATCAGGCCGCATAGATTTGTAGGGATCCAGATGGAGCAGCAGAAAATTTCTTTCCTGGTGAACTTGGTCAATGGTAATAGCCTTAGAGCCCTCTTGAGCTCATGGAAACAAGTCCTCCTGAAATTAAAAAATGAATCTTGCTGCCTTTCTTCCATCAGAATAACTTTGATGTCATTCATATTTTTACATTTGCAGTCCAAGAATGGTGGGGTTGTAACCCAGTTTAAAGGTGGTAGCTGCTGGACCTCAAAGGCACATCCCTGATCCTCTGAGACTTCTAGATTTGCTAGAAAAACTCCTCCTGGGTTAATGTGTGTGTTGTAGGGATTACAGAGCAAGTGTTGCTGAGCTTCAATGGGGATTCTGCCAGCATCCCTGCAGCAGGACACCACAGTGATCTTTGTCACAGCTGCAGGGATTCTTGTCACAGGCACAATAGCAATCCTTGTCACATTCAGCGCTTCTCTCACAGTGCTGTGAAATAACTGCAGCGGCTGCAGCCTCTGCCGGCTCTGCCAAGCCTGCATGGGGACAGGGAGCACAGGCTCTGCCTCCTGCTGGTAACCCAGGTGTAGTGTGACGTCTAAAGTCATCACCTGCTACATCAGTGTGTTGGTTTGAACATAACACCAGGTACTGGGACGCGGATCAACCCCTTGGTGGGATAGATGAAGCCAGGAGAGAGGGCAGCTCTGCCTCCATGGGCATTGGTGAGTCTGACCTGTGAGAAAAGGTTTAATGACCTAAAGAACTTATTACTGGGGGACATGATATCAGCATAATGGATTTGAAGGATGGAAATAATTTGCTTTGCTCTTTCATTCCCTCATGTATATGTGTTACTTTTCAGTCTGAAGCTTGCCCTAGCCTACCTGTGACATTACTGGAGCACCTTTGTGCTTCTTCTTAGTATCTCTACAACCTCTGTGCTTTGTACTTCCCAACCTCCTTTTGGCTCTGGCTAGGTAAAGGGACTTTGAGGGACGGTTATTAGACTTCCTAATGTTATACAGGTACCCTGTTTTCAATTCTGAATCCAGCTCTTGATTTATTTGAATCTTGAGAAATTAAAGAATGCAGAATTAGGTAAAACACATTTGTGAATGCGTGTATCCAATGCTACGTGCCCTTGACAATTTGTATCTTTCCTGCTCCCACAGGACTGATTATAAACACTATTAAAAAGGTACTTGATGATATATTAGAATCATAAGGCTTTAGGTCATGACATAACCTGTGAAAAGTATTACTAAGTACAAAATGCAGTCCATTTCTAATGTCATTAGTAGTAATTTTTTTACTGACTATAGTGTACTGTAAAACAAGTTTTCTTAACCTCGAAAGTAAATGTCCTTAATGTGTGCCTGCCTGGATAGTTTATAGGGGTTGTGCAGGTAAGTGTATTTGCCTGGCAGTGTCCTGCTTTTACCTGTACTTCTCTCAGTATTGCAATGCAGTGCTGGAAACCAGAATATCAAAAAGTGTCTCCAGAGTATTAGCAGCTGTTGTGGGGCAGCCACATTAGCCACAGATTTTGCTGCCTGGAAACGAACAATAAAAAGCAATCCTCTTGATAACAGTTGCTCAAGTGGCTTTTTTTTGTCTAACTGGAAAAGATCTTTCTGCTTGATTCTGAGCTAGTATTTCTATATTTCTTTATCAAGAAAGATTCGAAGTGATTTTTAAATTTAAATGATATAGAATACTAGCAAGGGGTATATGTATATTATTGTAATTACTATGAGGAAGTGAATCCATTTTTTTCCCTGTATAGTGTTAAAATCTTATTTAATGGGGAATTCTTCTGATTCTTCTTCCTAAGGATATTTTCAGGTTGAACCTCCTCTTTTTCCTTATGTGAGAGGCAGCCAGTACTGCTGTCTAAATATGTATTCAAGCTGCTCTGAATGAATCCTGTGTTCCCTGGCAGGAACTTCCCATTTCTTTCCTTATCTTTTTAAGATGCTATGAGGGTTTGATCTGAGGCACCAGTAGTAGAATAGACATAACTATTGTATCACTTGATTGGAGACATCTAATATAGTTTCTGGACATCAGTTATGGATGGACATCAGTTATCAGATCAGTCTGGATATCAGTTATCTGCTCAGTGATGGAAATAGTTCAGGGAAATACTTCATGAGGCTTACAGTTGACCAAGAAGCTAGAAATCTCATTTTACTTATAGACATGTAGGCAGTTGTTCCATGTCCTCACTGTAGTGTCAAGGGTCCCTGGTGGAAAGGTAGCTTGTCTTCTGGTTTAGGTTTACCCATGTCTTTGGTGCAAGTTACACAAGATAGTCACACTTTGGGTTCTCTGGGAAATTACATTGTCCCAGGCTCAAACTGGGAATCTACTTGCTCAGATTATATTTGTTGTACTTTGCCAGAGATGTGAGCTGGTGGCTGCTGCCATGAATTAAGAATAATATGTGGATACAGTAATTGGATCTGTAAGTCAGTGAGGGAAGTTCAGTACATTGTAGTTTCAAACTTCTTCACAGCTATACTAGGATTTTCCACCAGTTTTATTTGCTGTTTTTTTTCTTCCTGTGGAGCTGTATTAATTACCAAGTTATTTTTTTATTATTATTTTAAAATTTGATGATGCTACTTTATTTTACTGCATTTATTTGACTCTTGTCAAAACCACTTATGAATAGCAACAACATAATTTAGTAGAGGATATCAACTCAGCTGCTCCATGAAAGCTTTATTTAGAGGGCTGCTCTTTGCGTGCAGTGAATATTTAATCATTGCTTTTATTTTCTGCTCTCATTTTCTATTCAGTTTTCAATTTATATGTTTTAATTATGTAAAGAAGACGAAGATATGCTCTGTTTAGTTTTCGTAAAATTTTCTAATTTGAATTTGTCACTGAAAACTGTCTTTTACTGTATTCAAGTTGGGTTTAGAGTCCTTCCAGAGTCTCAGAATTTGTGTTATCTTTAGCATTTCTGGATCTAGAAAAGTACTGACTCAAACCTTGATCCTGGTAAATTCAATAGACTTTTTGTCATTAACATTCATAATGCTAGGATTTGCACATTTGTTTTTAGATAGGTTAGTAAGTTCATGATAATGCAGGATTTTTATTGCAAATGGTGTCATGTTTAGGAATTTTCATTAGTACTTGTGATTACTTAAGGCAGAGTTTTTAAAGCCATGGTTAATTTATGGATTATTAGCAAATAAAATGACTTGCTTTAACAATTTAGAAATTTCAAATTCTGCTGAACACTATGTAGGTTTAAAATGTGTTTTTAAAACCCATCATCTCCTGCAAGTAGTTGGTACAATGTATATACAACATTAGTAGTAAAAGGATACTTCAGAATTTTTCTATTCATTATTTTAAAAGCTGTCTTTTTTTCTCTTTTGTTTCCCCTAAGGATCAAATTTTAATTCCAATTATTAGTTTACTGAAAACTCTCTAAGTTGTGAAATCAGTAATATAGGTGGGTTTGTGTTTTCAGAAGTTACAATACTAAAGTAAGTTTCCTCTAAAAGGAGATAAGACATCTAAATTCAACTAACCTTTTGTTCTACAGTATACTAGATCCTAACATCATCGGGTTTACAGTTCATTCATGACCTAGTAAGATGTACAGGTAACAAATCAATAGCCTGAGTAAAAACATTTACTATCTAATTCCTACTATCGAGATTACCCTAATGGAATGTCTCCAGACAATTAACAAACATTACATTCATCAGAAAGAGTTTGGAGGGAATTGAGTGATTATGTTCTTAAATTGCTGAACTGATTCCCTGTTGCAGATGTGGTCAGTTACTTATGTCTGGGAACAATATTGTACATGTTGGTGAGAGCAGGAGCAGAGGAATTTTATGGTTTTGATGGTTCATCCTGCCTGACATAAAAGCAGAATTTGGTTCCTGCTTTTTGTGGATCATTTGCAAGAAGAAAATTTTAGGACACATATGAAGAAAGGAAAAAAATGTTGTCTGCAAATGTCAGTGTATATAAATATTGAATTGTTTTGTCTGTCTCCTTCTAAATCCCATTCATCATGCAAAGGGTTTGTCAGGGTTTTTTCAAGGGTTTTTGCCAATCTGACAACTCACTAGAAGTACTAAGTTTGAATTTCCAGGTATCTCTTTGAGATTAAAATGTTAATTTTAAGATTTGACTGTATACCTTTTAAGATAAATGCTTGAACTTGCCAATAGCTTAAACAAACTTGCAACCCTTTCTTCTGTGAGTGCTATGCACCCATAGAAGTATCTTCATCAACTTGATTCAGGTGAGGGTCACAGGGTTATTCCATATTTTTTAGGAGACTGTGTATGAGTCAGCTGAAGACCATGCAGTGTGGCTGAGGGGTTGGGTGTGTGACAATGACTGAAATCCTCCAGCCTTATCCCATACAAGGTAATGTTTTACACTGGCTCAGTGAGGGACAAGAGATTGAGAGATTCCAGAGTTAATGCATTTTTCCTATTCAGATATTCATTTTGCAGGTTCTGAGGGATGTTGTTGGAGATCTTGAGGAAGCAAAGCTTTGCTTGTCCAGCAATGGTTGCATCAGTGTTCTGAGACATTCTTTACATCAGAGTAGTACCAAAAGGTTCGCTGCCTCACTCATTTGTTAAGTCCAGAACTTTTACAGGGAATACTAACTGACTGCTAAAAATCATAGTTAAGAACTAGGGTATGTGGGGAGTAGAATGATTTTTAAAAGTGCTGCGCTACATTGCATATAATGTATCATGCAAATGCATAGCTACCTTCATAGCATAAAATTCTCAACATCAAAATAAAAGCCAAGGTTTGATAGGAAACCAGGAAGCTGATTATTGATTAGCTTCTATTATGACCATTTGTGCTTATATCCCTGGATCACTGTTAGCTCTGGAAAGTTGTTAGTATTATGGAACTGAATCAATAGTAGCTTATTTTCCCTTTATAATTAATTCAAATTCAGATAGCTGAGTAATATTTTTTCATTTCCATGCATTAGTTTGATTCTTAATTTGACACAACAGAAGTAGAATAGATCCTTCTGTGAAAGCATGTAGGTATTATTAGCCACTGATAGTAGTGAAAAGCAAAAGTTACCAATGTCGCTTGTAACTCTAAACTGGATCTGATTGGACAATGGAACATCACCTGCTTGCAAAATTCATCCTTGGTATTCATCATCCATGTTGAAGTTAAAATGTCACGGAAAAGGCATTCTAAAATTTATAACCCTGAGAGCCTTTGTAAAAATGTAATTCACATAAGTTTGTACCTTGTTAAACCTTGTAACAAAAATTATCCCATTGAAAACTTTTCTTTTTAGCTCATCTATTATCATAATGCAAGCTGTATTTTCTGTTTCATTTTGTGTAGAGAAATATGCCAGAGTTGTGTTGGGCTACTATTGCTGTGAAAAGCATTGAATTTATACTTATTCCAGAGAATTATAGTGTACTTCTGGATCCAAGGGGACCTCTGGATCAGAGGAGTAAGCATCTGGACCAGAGGTCACCCGGTCATGCCCCTGTCAGATCACGGCCGGGGAGATCAGTTTGCTCAGGGACTTGCCAAGTGAGATATCTTCAATAGTGGAATTCCACAGTTATGTCAATTATGTTTTGGAAATATCATTCAGCTTTGTTTATTTGAACCTATTAATATGCTGAGACAAGCTTGGGTTTCCTTCAATAACATTGTTGCAGATGATTTCATGATTCCAGCACCCTGGTCTGAATTAAAAAAAAAAAAAATCCAGAATGATTGTATTAAACTAGTGTCTTTATGCAGCCTGTAACACGCTCCTTGGCTTTTGTTAACTGCTGCTCTGGTCTGATGGGAGAAGATTAATTTCTATCCCACAGCTGCCATTAAACTTTGTCTCAAGAAAGTTTTCTCCCAGAGGTATTTGTTAAGCAGAAACCCAGGAGAGGGATTGGGTCTTCCTTTCTAAGACTCTGAAATAAACACAAGTGTGCAGCCTCGAGTGAATAAAGTCCCAAAGAATTGGGATGGTACCTCTACAATCCCGTGAATTTAATTTTACCTGCTCAAGCGAAGTTTAACATGGTGAATGCTCCAGTTCCTGACTGGGCTGTGTGAAAAGTAACACTCCCATGTGTTTGACTACAGCTTTAACTTTGGAAGATAGACAGTGGTCTTGTCACATGTACACCTTTCCTTCTTTTTTAGTGAACCTTAGTGTGATTTTGCCATTGAGTTAATTCATAGTACTCTGCTCTCCCTGATCCTGTATGTAGGTGTGAAGCCATGACTTTATGCTGCCTTCACATCCAAGGGACTAATGAATCAGAGCACTGCTTACTATTTTTCTGGCATAAAGGGAGAGCTTAAAATGAGCAGAAATCATAATTTAACTTGTATTAGGTTTTTGCATGCATTTTTCATCACCTGAAAAAAATTGTCTTTGCGAACTAACTTTTTAATGAGAAAGCTTCTAGTGTTGCTGGTAGCAATGATTAAGTGTCTAACTACCTATAGCACTTCTTGTTAGTTCATTAAAAGACTACCCCTCCTAATTACATTTGCATGTCTTTCCATAATTTGTACAGGCCTCAATAATTAAATGGGTGATAATCCATCAGCAGAATTGCAAAGGAGCTGGATCCTTACGTACGCAAGCCCTTGGGCAGTATTTACAGTTATATGATAGTATATTGCCTTTCTTACTTGAGTTTTAACTGAATAGAAGATGCTGTTGATCATGTTATTGTCACAAATAGTGTATTGTGGAATGAATGAAGACACTTTGGCATGGACATAGGCAATCTGTCCCCTTGCTGCCTAGTCATTGCAAAGACAGGTCTCATTTCTGGTTTAGTTTTTTGAAACTGTCTGTGGTTTTATTTTGCTAATAAGTAATTTTAGAATTTGGAATAAATGTTATTTTTTCACTCTTTGAAGGCCATATCTCTTTGTGATGCTTGGATGGCCAAAAGATAAGACACGCATTAGGTACCTGCAGCATGGTTTCGAAAAGTGCAGAGGTGAAGCTGGGGAATTGGTACTCACCCTCTGAAAGTCAGAGCACAGATTGAGTTGCATGACCAGAAGTGCTCAGTGCTTGCAGTGCTGCTTTAAGTATATTTATCTGTTTTCTCTTTTATTTGTTCTTATCTTCAGACAACTAAAAAATAAGCCATCCTAATTTATTTTATTTCATTTTTTTTTTTTAACCTGGTCTTCAACTTTAGTGTAATTTTACCTCTTCTTTTATACTTATGTGAGTTAAATGCTTTATGTCTCTATTTCATGTGGGAAATGCCTCCCATGGCATTAATTTAAATGTAGCAATTTTGGTGTAGTGCTCTCCAAATAATTTAGGAAAAAACTATCCATCATTACATGAAATTTTTCACTCTTACCAGTGCAGTGATTCACTTTCTGATCATCTGAAAAGCTTTCAGACTCTCACCCATGAGTTATGCAGTCATCACTGCTCATTTTTTAGCAGAATTTCTGTGTCTACGTGTGCTCCTGGCTCACCAGCTCCCCTCTTAGTCTTCCCTCAGAGCAACACAGGGTGATTGTCTTTCTAACTCATTTGTTTTATCACATTTAAGACTTGAAGATCAAGGTCTGAGCTTTATAACTGCATCATTATCTTCTGAAATATTTTTAAAATATGCAATTTTAGCTCTGTTACACATTCTGTCCTCAGAACAAGGAAACAAAATTGTAGCAGAGAGAAAGCAAAATGCCTGCTGTGTTTTTAGTTAACGTTCATAATGATGTATCTTTTACACAGGGTCATGTGAAGGTAGTACAAACGGTGCAGGAAGGCACTTTGCTGAGTTGGAATGACATATCACAAGCTGAAAGAGTAGTTTCTGACCACCTGCCTGGACACAGTGATTTCATCTGGACTGCTATTGGAATTGTTCTTGCATGGTTTGGCAACTATTTGCAGCATCCTCTTTAAATTATTTCAGTTTGTGCACATGTTGTGAATAAAAAGAAACTAGGAAAAAATAAGAAGGAGTATCTTCTCTTCCAGAAAAGCTTGTTCCCTATGGCAAATTCCTCCAATTCACTACTCTTTTTCAAAGGGGCAATCATATGTTGTAAAAAACAAACAATAATGATAAAACACCTGAGGAAAAAATGATAAGAACCATGGGTTGAAAAAATACCGTTATTATGGTCTGTGAGTTTTCATAGTGGGCAAAACCATGTACTTTATAATTTCTATTATTCAATTTTTTTTAAAATCACATTTCTCTAAAAGTTAATTTATTCTGATGAAGGGACATATCTGCAGCTTATTTCATGTATCTGTTTATTTTGTGAGCTTTAGTGTTGCCCTGAATTTCATGTTCGATTATGTGGGACCATCACTCTATTTAAAAAGCAGTCTCCATTAAAAAAAAACCAAAACAAACTAAACCATGAATATATTAGCGTTAACTGTACTTAACAGAGGTCTTCTGCATCTCTCACAGACTTTAAGAATTCTTTGGCGTGCAGACCTTTTTGCTGTTTATTTATGTGTATTGAAGTGACCATAAAATTTATCTGGCTTGGAGCTCATTTATTCCAGCATATTCAGGTCTTACCAGTATCACTAATAGAAAAACAGAAAGAGATTCATCTCTTAATTCCTAAACATTTTGATAAATGAGCAACAGAACCTGCCAACCAGCTAATATAATATGGTATACAGACTATGATATTAGCTGTAAAGAGATTGGTTTGGCAGGATTTTTGAGTAAGTGGATACATAAAACGTACAGCCTGTCTTAGTACTTTTCCCAGTACTCACATGGAAGTGAAAACAGAGTTTCTGCTCTTCAGTTCAGGTGTTTCATAAACTTGCCTACCTTTCTGATATTGAAATATTGGTGTGAGGAATTAAGATTGGGTGCCTGGGTGATGAGAGAATGAACAGGATTGCTCTTCAAATGATACTGAGATGATATGCAGTGGAGCAGAACCCTTGTCAAATGGTTGGTTAAAACAAAACAGAAGCTCAAAACCATTAGCTTTTAAACACCTGTTTTACTGCTTGCATGAAGTTTTTTTTAACCTTATGACACATCACTGTACTTCAGATATGATTCATATCGAGGTTTTAGGATTTTTCATTACCTAGAGTACCCTGGCTTCCCTCAGCACTGTGCCTACAATACAGAAAGTCTTTGTGTAAAATGCCTTGATCCCCTCAAAGCTATACTTCTAGAAATTGCAGTAAAATTAAATAAATAATATTAAAGGCAAAATTTTCTGGGATTACCCAACATTTTCCCCTATGACTATCAAGAGGAAGAAACTTGTATTTTGGCTTCCATAGTGTGGTAAGTGTTGGCTAAGATGGATTTAGGTACTTGACTGTGTCATGATGGATAAAGATTAGAACTGTATAAATTAAATACTAGGCACATGGTTGATGTTACTCTTAGTAGAAGGAACAGCTAAAAAGTTGGGATTTGTACATCAAACCAACTTAAATAATACTGGATTTTGAAAATTGCCCCCATTTTCAATTATTTTTTTCTCCTTATTTGGTGAGGCTTGCTTTATTTTTCCAAGGATCTGCTGAGTAATATTGATGCAATACTCCTCCCTGGCACTGGTGTCCCTTGTTCAGTGACACTGTGTGTCCCATGTGGTCACTCCCACCAAGGGTGTTATTGTAGCAGTTGCTCTAAATGTATATCAGACTTTTTCTCCTTCCTAAAATTAAGGCATTTCATATCCTTGGTCTTAAGGACACAGCTGATCCATGTGGGAACTTTTCAACGGAAAAATTGTAGTAATGTGCCCAAATTCTGTTTTCCTGCTGTGAGAAAAGGGCACTGAAAGGACTCTATGCCTTTGAAAACGCTTTTTTTCTGTTGGTTCCAAATTTATTTTGGTTTTTATTGCTTAAATACTGCCCATGAAATATTAGCCAGTTGTAGTGCTTGACTGAATTATGAGTAAGAAGAACTAAATAAACATTGTTCTTCCATGCTTCTTTGTGTCACTCAATAGCTCTGATCTGACTTCTGAAATATATTTACACATTTTTCTTGGAGTTTCATGACATCATCACATCTGTAGATTTGGGGGTCTATGCAAATGATGATCTGATTCTGTTAAAATGATTAATCTGCCAAAATACGAACAACATTTTGCATTCTCTCCATCTCTTACAGGCCTCAATAGATTCCAGTATTTTATGTATATTACAGACTTTGTTTTGAATCACATTCTTTTGTTGCATGCATGAAGGTTTTATGAAACTTTCTTCTGGTGTATCAGTATTGGGAAAAGCAGGTCCTCCCTTCCATAAGCACCTGATACTTTTCACAAACTTTTTGACTATTTGAAAGAGTAGTATTTCTGGGATTTGTCATCATTTTAACATCATGTTGTTTGTAGTTAATTATTCACACTAATAGAAATGAAAGGAATCTTGGGGTGAGATAAAGTTATTTGGATTAATTAATTACTGTCAAAATTGAGCTATATACATATATATTATAGGTCTATATAGACCTCCATTTTTCTTCATGCCTATATGTAACAACTTATTTACAGCCTGTGCTTCACCTGTGAGCTTTATAAAGTATGACTCAGGGATGTTGCTTGGATGTCATTTTAAGTGTAGTCCCTAAATATTATTATAGTCCCTATAGTTTATTGCTTAACAGTTGTTTTCAAAACACTAAATGGATAAAAATATAAGAAAACTCCTTTACCATGCAGTCAGATATTTCATAAAATACATATAGTTTGTATTCCCACTTTGGCATAGAATGTAAGAAATCATCTTTAGTTTGCTACCAGCATGATGTGTCTCAGAAAAGTTGTGCTTTGTGGTCTAATAAAAAATATTAGCTGAAATGTTGAGGATGAGGGTCTTTATGGATTGCTATATGGACAGAAGAGATTTTTTCGTTCTTTAGTATAAAAGAAATCATCCAGTGATTCCATTGAAAGGATTTAGTTTGAACACTGATTCGGAAATGCTGCACTGAAACATAAACAGATGACTTCAGAATGACTGTAGCAAATGCAATTATGCTTCAACCCACAATAATCTTAAATGAGGTATTTTATTAAATGTTAATAACTTTGGGGACTAGACTGCTTTCTTCTTAGGTCTTTCAAGTAAGAGTTACTCTGTGCAATAAGATGCCTGCAATATAAAGAAGGTGGAATGGGTACCAAGGGATGTTTCTGAGGGCTTAAAACCATTTGAGATTTATTAATTTTCTGGAGTTGGGTTAACATGGTTCCATGAATAGGCACAAGGCCTGGAGAGTGGGATTAGGAAGGTTTCCAGAGGCTCTGAACTTATGTCAAGCAAAACTGTCATGCCAAGCAGCTAAGTCAACTGAATAGGGAAAAGTCTTGGAAGTGCTTTATCAGTGCATAATGTTTGTAAATTTTATTCAATTAATTTACAGCTGCAGGGCTCATGAGGCTGAAATTAAAGTTTTGTAAAGTTTTGATAAGGAAGCAGCCAAAAACAAACAAAAAAGTTTGATTAGCTCTGGATGGTTTATAACAAGTTGGCAGGGGAACAAAATTGCAAGCAAGTATTGCATAGGAGGGTGCATCTAGTTTTAGGGGCTATTGTAGTCAGCTGGATTGGTAGCAGAATGCCTGCCAGCACCCTGCATGAAATGCCTGCAGGTATGCTTGACATTTGCTTTCCCTTTTGCCAACAGGTGCCTGAAAGAAAAGTCATGTCCCAAAGAAAAGCCTCTGGAATTTAATGCTTTGAAAAGTACTTACAAATAAACAGTATGCTTTTAATTGCTGTTATTTCTATGACAAGATTAAATAGGATTTACTTCAGACAAAACATGAGTGAAAAAGGAGGGATATCAGAAGATGCCCAAGGTGCTAACATATGAGCTTTACACAAAATATCTGTGCCTCTGTTGCAGGTTTGAAAATTACTAAGTCTTGAATTGATGTTACTGATGTCACTGCTTATTTGTTGTAATTATTTTTTTTTCTTGGGAGGATCAGAGGAACTCTTAACTTGCTTGAGAGCCCTTTGGATATATCTTGGCAAGATCACAGTTGGGGCTGCCACCCCATTTTTCTGTTTCTTGTGGGTGAATTGGGAGAAATGGTGTTGCCTGTTGGTATCTTACTTTTGTCCCTTATGTAGGCCCAGGATAGACCAGAATTTTTGAACCAAGTTTAAGCTGAGCCCTCTTTCTGAGTCCTCAGCAACACATGTTGCTGGCGTAGCAGTTTCTATTCCCTTTAGTTGTATGTATTCATTACTTCATATTTGCGTTATTGTTGTTTTCTTACATGCATTGTTAATTTTTAGACTTGAGTTCCTATTTCTCAGTTGTTTCTTAAAATAACAGAGTGAATTATCCTGGCAGCTTTTACACTTCCAATGATTGTGAAATTTGTATTTTATTGGGCACCTTCTGCCAGTATATCTACAATGAAAAAGGAAATTCCATTAAAATAAAATTTTCACATGGGAACCCATCTGCTTTTGCTGAAATATTTTGATTTATTTTGGGAAAATCTAAACAAAATGCTTCCATTTCAGTTAGGTCACTTTAAAAGCAAATATCTCCATTTGTTAAGAGCATCTTTGAAGGGAGTGAGTGGTGTAGGTTTGATGCATCCCAGTCACACCGAAGTTGTGGCAGATGTACTTAGAGAACATTGATCTGTCTGGAAACAGGAGCTGGACAAAATGTAAACTACCTTTTCTGGGAACAGAGAAATGTCTTGAGGGGAGGAAAGCAGCATCATTCTTGGTTGAGTTTCTGCTGTCTGTCATTGAAGCCCTGTGATTTTGAGAGAGACCCAAGGACAATAGGAGGTTACTGAAAGTGGTGGTGTTTGCTGTAGTGCCTTTTCTGCTGAGGGCACAGCTCCCTGTATGCCCTGGGGAAACTGAATGTTTCCTTCAAAAATTCTGCTGATATTACCGCTTATTACGGCTTATCTGCTGCTTATCTAAGGAGACGCAGAAATAAGGAGAGCCGAGCCAGTTTGTGTTCAGAGCAAAGGGCGGAAGGGGGAGAACCCACCTTCGTTTAATTCTTATATACACTTTTAGAAATCACAGTTCATTGGAGAAAATTAACACTTCCGTCTTTAACTACAGTGGTTAAAAGAAATGTCCATCAAAGGATCTGTGTCCATGGGAAAGGAATGTAAAACAAGATAATTTTTACAACAACATAGCTATGTTTACAGAATTCTCGTCCTTGAAACTGTCTAGCAGAGAGCTAGCTATTTTTAACAGTGAAAATGGGCAACATGCTGACATTTTAGGATTGGAGAAAACAATGGCGAGAAATAGCTTTCAGTGAGATTTCCTTCTTTCTTAGAATTATACTTGGACCAAGTGCCCCAACTCTGGTGAGCTTTGCATGCCTTCCAGCGAGTCTTTTACACTGGGGCAGCAAGTGGAAGGTGTCCAGGTTTGTATTGAGGAAGTTTGTAGATAGTCTTAAAGGACATTTTATAAGGTTTTGCTTAAAATTTTCTTCATTTTTTGCATGTCCCCTAACCAAGTCCATGATTGTGAAATGTAATATATGGGTGAACATTCACTCCAGTCTACTCCTGCAGTACAGGGGAGATACCAGAAGTTCATTATATTAATGGTTTGGCATGACCATTTTTGGTTCTATGTGCTATTTGCCTACTTTTATTATGGTTTTTCTTATTTCCTTCTTCAAATACTTCTATGGATTGTTCTAATACCATTTTGAAGTTGGCAGAGCACTGTCTTAAAACTGAAACTTGAAAGTTTTGGTACAGTGTAATATCTTATTCATTGTTTCCACTGTCACTAAGAGCAAAGCAATCTTACTAAGCTATGTAGCTGCACACTTAAAATCAAGTGCTGTATTTATGTGAAGTAAAACATATTCAGTATCAAACTTTGCACAGATTCACAGATTCAGATTTTTCTTTGCATGAAAAATATCATATTTTTCTATCTTAACTTTGCATGAAAGAAATGAAGCGGAAGCTTTTTTCTGAAGTCCCTGAAAATATTTGGGTTTGTATTCATTAATGTATGTGTCAATATATAGATAGCTTCTGCACTTTAAAAACAGGCTCAAAAACCACCATATTTCTTTTAGGTGTTTAGAATGATCATGGTTTGTATCTCACTCAAGAGACAGCAAGTTTCTTAAAGATAGCCATGACATATTGACTCCTTAATGACAGCACTAATTACAGATGATTTTTCAATGTATTGTGATTAGCCTGTTTCTTTCTATGGCAGAAGAATAAATTGTGTTTCTATACAGGATTCTTAAATGATGAGAGAAGAAAACAGCAAAACTCTGCTGTGAGTTGCATCTAATACTAAGAATCTCAGAGTATTAAAAGCATTAGAATAATAACCTATTACAATAAAGCTATGATTTACCTAATCCCTCTCTTTTTAAATGGGAGAAAGTCTTTCTTCATCACTCAGGTATAAATATACATCACAGAAGTCAGTTATTTGATATGATATACAGTTATTCTGTGAAATTAATAAAGCTTTAAAACAAATATATTTAAAGAAGCAAATCAGGAACTGTTTGCAATGCCAGAAATCATGGGAAAGACAGACTTGGTCTCATAAATAGTTGGTCTGGACCTAACCCTGTTATAGCAGAAACAAAGGAATATTCTACACATTATGCTAAAGATATGAGATAAAAATGTTCTCTGCCTACACAGCATAGTTGCATTCTGATAGCAGCTGTAATTTGTTCGTGTGGGTTCTATGCAGTCAGTCTGTTTTTAAGTCTGTTGCAATTATTCCCTATATTACAAAATGCCCATATGCTGTTAGTTTCTATTTTGAGGGAATAAAAGTAAAATCTGTTTCTGCAAAGTCTAGCCTGGAGACTTGGAAGGTGTTTCTGGGCTTTAAAATGGAATGTATTTGTCTGTAGCATTGAGCACAGCCTAAAAAGTAAACGTTGGGAAGAGAGGGTGTAGATTTCTTCACAATTTATCCTGAACTATATGTCCTGGAGAATTTTAATTCAGTTGGAACAAACTGATCACATGACTGAGGGCTCCAAAACTCTTTGATATGCAGGAGCATATCAGTCTTAGGAGCTCTCAGTCTTAGGATCATCAAGTATTTGACATAATCTTTCTTTTAATGTTAAAATCTGAGTGATGCAGATATTTTCAAGGAGCTACTGTCTTTTTACAGTTGCATTTATCCTTTTGTTGTACTCCTGGTTCCCTGTAGCTTCTGCACTGCTCTCAGGGACTGCTTTTTGCCTGGCTCTGACCCTCCAACCACTCAGATACCTGGGGGTGTAAAAAAAGCCCCCATTAGTTCCAGCCCACTCTTTGTGTCCATGGTGTTCCTTGTCAATGCAGCCAGCGCCACTTCCACTGACAGCTGTGCTTGGAAGAGTTAGTGACTGTCAGAGGTGTGGTCTGACAGTGGTTTATTTGTAAGAAAATAATGGATGTGGACACTGGAGACAGACACTGTTGACTTCTTCATTTAGGCATAAGAGCTGCAAGAACATCATTTGATGGAGGCTGATTTTGCAAACAAACTTGCTCAGTGACGAGGTGCTCAGTGAGGCTTCCCATATGAAAAATGTCGATCTTAGGGGTAAACAAGAACATAACAAAATAAGCAGTTAGGCTGCTGTTTCAGGAAACTGGTTTGTTGATTAAGTGTGGCAATTAATACGCTAAATGAAGGAAAACTCTGGTGGGCCAAAGGCAATATTTGAGAAAACATCTTCCCAGGATTGACTGACACATGGGTTTGAAGCCTAATGCTTGTTCCTGTTTGACTTACAGCTAAAACTTCACCCTGTTTTGTAGCTTCTGTTATAATACATTGAGTTTTTAAATGTGATTTCAGGAGGTTACTGTGTTTTTCAGCCATCCTTTTAAATTTCTTTGGTTTCATAGCCTACTCATAATATGCTCTTACAAAAAATAGCTGTCCACAAATGGTAGATAATGTGAGGGAGATACAGTGGCCTGTAAACTTTCTCTGGAGAAATTTAACTCTGAGTTCAAGGAAGTCTGAATGACAAGAAGATAAGCTATGGTCAGGGGTGTGTTTATGAGTACAGAGATCTTCCTGCTATGGGAGCACTTGACATGAAACAGAGAAGGCCTATGAAGAACTAAACATGTGGCAAGATTGTTTATATCTCCCTGACTACTTCTCTCCTCTGTCTATGCAGAAATTTATGAATTTTCAGTCTTTATTCTTCGCCCTGATTTTATGTAGCTTAATCCAGAATTGCTTATGGCTATTTCTTCTTTATAGTGGAAATCTTTTAGTCTTTGTCTGTTATGAGACAAGTTTCCTTAATAAATTATTTTCTTATGTCTGTGCAATCTTTGCCCTGCCTCAAGTGGAGACTAAAGGAACAGATATACTGCATATAATTTTCACATCTGCTACAATATTTCTGTGTTACACTGCAAAGAAAGACAGTGTTGTGGAGTAGTAGTTTAAACTTGTAGTAGTTTATCAGAAGAAAACAGATATTAACAAAAGCTTTATTCTTGTTATTCTGCAAGTGATCTAAATTTGTTCACATCTACCTCAGCATTTCCAGTTGTATCCTAATTATCAGAAAATCTTTGGCTTCTTTTTAAAACACATCTTATCTCCCCGTGATGGAATAGTTTACACTGCTTCCTCAGAAATATTAGCCAAAATCTTGTCCCTGAAAGGCAGCTTGAAATAAGGGTCATCTTTGTAGTGGCAAGAGGCTGCGAAATTTATCAGCATTCAGTCAAACAGAAAGGACTTTCTGTTCATTGTGGGAAAGAGAAAAGTGCACAATCCTTCTTGAATCCTCATGTTACTAATTGATTTGTAAAATATGTTAATTAATATGATGAATTGTTACGCTTTCCATTTAATAGTTCAGTTAAGAAAGTCTGCTAAGAACAGAGAGCAAAACACATAGTTCTTCACAAAGCAGTGTGTGCATGTGATAGCTCAGCAGACACGGGGCTGCCCTGTGCAGGTGCCTGCACCGTGCCATGTGCAGGGTGCTCATGGAGGGTTCGTGCAGGATGTGGAGGATTTGTGCTGCGCATCCTGCTATTTCTGTGTGCAACTGGATCACACTTAAAAGGCACAGTAATGGGCATGCCAGAAAGAAACCTAGACTGGCATTCAAGAGGTTAATTAGAACAGGGAAGAGCAATAAAGGGACATGAGGAAGTCTTCATAAAACTGTAATTGAGCACTCTTCATTAAACAATCTCATTAAAATGAGGCAGAGGATTTTTTGTTGTTGAAATTCTGAACTTCCTATTAAGATTGTCTAATCAGCTTTCTGAAAGGGTAGTTACTACAATACCATAACTTTTGAAACCTTTTGTTGTTCTCAAGATACTGCTAGGTATGTTTTATGTGGACATATTTTCCTTGGCATCAAACTGGAGTAATAGAAGTAATAATATTGCTTGTGTATGAATGTCACGAGTCCATTATTTTTATTTGCCCCACTTATGAGACAAATGAAGGTTTAGCTCCTGGTTTCAGTAATTGCATCATTTTAGTATGTATATTGTGTGGTAATGTGGCTACACATGCAGAATACAAATCAATACCTTAACAGCAAGTAACAGATGGATGGCTCCCGTGAAAGAACTTTGTTGTCCATTTATTGATCACAGTTAGTAGTTTATGTTAACAGAGACATAGCATAACTACCAGTGCCAAAATAAACATCACTTTAAATAGTGGTCCAGTGAGAACAGGATTCTTGATGGTTTACTTGGTGAATGCAGTCTTCTAAATGGCTAGACTGATTCTTAAATTCTCTGAATTTAAGCAAAGAGCAGGTATGTTTCAGAGAGATGTCTGTGTTGTATAAAATATCTTAAATATTGTAAATAATTAAAACATTTAAATCACAACAAATAAAACCTGTTATGGAAGAATATTAATTAAAAAGAGACATAATGAAATGCTGCTGATTTAAAAACAAGCAAAAAAGAAGTAATAGCTTTGCCTAATTTGATGTTGTTCATATGCCTGCTGTATATCATTGTTATGATTATTTTTGTTGGTTTTCTTTTCTACCTCTGGATAAAAGACCCACAGAACTGCAGGAACACATGTGGAGAGAGGACGGCAAAACTCAGTGTACACCAAATATTGCTGTTGTAGAAAGTAAGCAAAATGAAAGCACATGGAAAAGCTTCATATCTAATTTCCTTACCATGACCCTGGGTACTGTGTGCTGTAGCGGTAAATGCCCACGCAGTGATTAGATTACAAATTATTTTTGAAGTTATTGATGTCCTTCCAAAATGTTCTAAAGTGATTTACATGTGTGAGTGTGACACACATTTCATGGATATGTTTATTCTCTCATTTTGGCTCAGTCTGTTTTGCACCATGGCCCAGCTCTGTGATTGTCCAGTGTCAGTTGTCTTCTGGCCTCCTCTTGGCACAAAAAGAACTTGTTCCCTTTTAGAGGAAACCCTGGCTGCTGAACACAGATATATTGACATATTTTCCACATATTCACTGGGGCCTGCTTTCCTACAGAGTAATGTAAATATAACCAACCTGGAACAGCATGGATGCAAGCCAATATATGCCATTTGCTACCAATTTTTCTTCTATGTTGCAAAAGCAGTTTAGAGGCATCCACAGTATACCATTACTGTAAACAGCATTTCTCTGATTAGTCATAGTAATAAAAGTCCATTTTTCTTAAATGGTTCTTCAGTGAAGTACTAATTAACTCTAAGGATTTGAGAATCCACAGTGTGTAGCTTGTGTTTTCTATTACCAACATATGTAATTTATTAAAAAAAAAAGCAAAAAACGTGAGTGGAAGAAGAAAAAGACACATAACATTTTAAAAGTGTCAGGGAAGTTAGTAGTCTTTAGTCTCAGACAAACTCCTAGACATAAATAAGGAAGGACCCTCTAGGAAATGTGGCTTTTTGCCTCCTGTCAGTAGGAGATTTTTGAGACTGCATTTCCTGTGTTTGCTCTTGCCTTTTGCTCTTGAAATTCAGCAGATATCATTACCCCTCAGTTGTGTCCTGGCAGCAGCACTGGCTGCATTTGTATGCTCAGAGTTTTGGGAATATGGGATTATAGGGGGAAAGAACTGGCCTGGAAATAGAACAAGTGTTTTCTTTCCTCTTTTAGCATTTATACCAATTATGTATTTTATTTAAGTAAATTACGGAAGAAACTATCTATCTATTTGCCCAGTTTCTCTATATGTACTGGAAAACAGCTGTGGAAAATTCAAGCAAAAGGCATGGCACATCAGTTTGTACCCCTTCCCCTGGATTTGGCTGCTGTTTTTTTACGGTTGAATCCCGTAGTTCCTGTAAGGATTAGGAAGGTCTCAAAGACCTTCAATCCAATCTTGCTTTTGTTCCCTTCCTTGTAGGGAGAGCACAGAACATCCCACTGCCACGTTGGTTGTTTTTCCTTGGATCATGCATAGAAATAATGAGATCCACTGTTCCTGACAGCCTGGCTTTTTTTTTGGGGGGGTGGGGGGTGGGGAGGGGACAGCATTTTTTTTATGTATATGTAGAGGTGTGTCAGGAAGCTCAAAGAAAATGCAACGGTTTGCACAATTCGGCATATGGAGAGGATGCCCAGAATTCACCCTGACATATAGGTCATATCTATGAGAGGAAAAAGAAACAAAGCCCGGACTATGATTTGCATCATCTCTACTTTATGTTGTGAATTATGCTCATAGCTGGCTGAATTTGACTTAGAAATGAGATTGACATTGCACATCCTCTTTGGCCCTTCCTCATCTTCTGCTGAGGGTGAGCGAAACAGCCACTCCATCCTTAAGTGATGGAGTCACAGATCCCTAGTCACAGATCTTGACTAGGGGAGCCAGAAGCATGCAGCACATAAAAATTGGATGGTTGTACTAAGTAGACCTTGGTAGTTTTTTTTCTGAATGTCCTTGTCAGACAGTCTTTTCTTATACTTTGCCAGCTAATTAGCATTTTGTGATAGTCATTTCATTTCAGGGTGATAGGAAAACTTAATTTATGCTGTTTATTACTTTTCATCAATTTTTGTGTCTTTGAATGGACAGTATATGTATCTATATTATTACTGAACTGAAAAAACTCCTTCTAGATGAAGTGAAAAAAAATAGTAGCTTGTTTTCCCTCAATACTTTTAATGATTTTTAGGAGAATGAGACTGGATTATGTTACATTACATTTTAAGTGTAAATGCTAATTAAAATGGATTGTAAATTCTAGCAAAATAATAAATCAGCATGCAACTCAGAGAATTGTTTTCACATTAATTTCTGGAATCTTTCTAGATGCAATCAAAATGTTTTTAAACATTAATGTATTGGGTTACATAAAGAATTTTTACTTAGTCATTAGCCATAAAAACAAATGAAATCTGTGTAATATGACCTATTAATGATATTTAACGGAAATAATTGAGGAGACAGCATAATGTAACCATGCAATGAATTCTCTGAAATATATGTTGTGAAAGCTGATGAGATGACAAGCTGGATAAAATTGCTGTGTAAACACAATGTGCCTATGGAGTGCAGACAACAGTTTTTTTGATTGTAGATTTTGATTTAGTGGGACTCATACCTTATCTGTGCTTTTGCTTTCTGATGGATGGAAGTGTAGCACTCTGTGAACATTTTTGTGTTGTTAAGGTCTGTCTCACTTCTTTGCTGACAGAAAGTGAGGAGGTGGGTTTAACTGGGGAATGGAGGAAGACTGCCAAAGTGACTTTTGTTAGTAGAATCATTACAAAACTTACGGAGGCTTCTTCTGAAGTGTTACCAGGATAGTTACTTAAGTCTGTTTATTTTGGGTTGTGTAGCTGTGGAAGTTTGTCAGTGTCACTCAGAAGTTGGGGGGCCACCTCTTGTGCTTTCTTCTCACTTTATTTGCAAAATTGTTCTCCAGCTCCACACCTGCAGGGATGCTGATTTCTGTGAAGGGTGAAGAGTCCTGTTGATAGTTTACTCTTACACAATTCATCAGCACACTCCCTCCTGAGGGACACAACCCCCTCAGACACCAGAGGCACTCAGGTATGGGTCTGTCCCCTCTCTTCCTGCCTGCCATTTGTGCAAGTGCATGGGCACATCACCTAGGAGAGTGCTTGCTGTCTGTGCTATTCACCCATGGCTGGATACTTTGGACACTGTCACAAAGAGCTCACAGCATGATGTGGTAACCCTCAGACTCATGGTGAAAGCTCCTCCCTCTGTTTCAGATAGCTCTGAACCAGATGGTTGGAACAGAGTGCTTGTTTTTTACAGGTACGCTTAGAATTGCTACTATCTGCTTCTAATTTTCTCCAACCCAGTAAAAGATATATGTAACCAGAACTGACTATCTGTTTACATTGTAAGTACCAAAAATAAATAAATAACAGTACAGCATTCAAATTTGGCAAAAGACAAAGCAGGATCTGTCAGTGGGAACATTTTGCCTTCCTGGTCCATGTGGCAGTGGAGTAAAGGTGGCCAGCAGTCTTTAATGTACTTACAGTATAACTGTTTTATCAGGCTAAGACAAGCTATTCCTAACACTCATTCACTGAATTTGTCTTTGATAAGAGATTATGATTGTGACAGGATGGATGCCACTGCCTTGATAGGTGACAGAAGTGCCCCTGAGAGAGAGTGCCGCTGTCTGAGTCCTAGTGGACTCCCTGTGGCTGGTGGAGCTCATGATACCTGTTGTGGAGGAAGGTGGAAAACCCTAGACAAGGGCAAGATGCCTCAGGAATCCTGCAGAAAGCATTTTGGATGAGTGATTTGGATCGTTTAGCTATTAGTTGTCTAATTCCGCCAAAACTAGTGGAGGAAAGAGCAGGACATTAGACTTCAGTGGTATTTATCCTTCCTAAGGTTGTTATAGCTATTGAATGTTGGTAAAGGATTCATGCTTAAATTTGTGGGTGATTAATTCAAAGCAAAACAGAGAAGCCAGTTCTCTATGTCATGTGTTGCTAATCAGTGGAAATCCTTGCCACAGGCCATTGTGCGTATTAGAACATCACGCAACTTCCTGAGAGTGTTCTCTTAAGAATTAATAAGTGAGTGAAGGCATGCTTGGCTTAAGTTATGCTGTGGCTGTAAATTTTTGCTGTACAGGGGAGTACTTGAAGGAAGCATAGTTTGTTCACTTCATATGCCCATGCCTGAGGCTTTCACTGTCATGTTTAGCCCCAGCCAGCAGCCAAGGCCCAGGTAGCTGCTCGCTCTCTCCCCTACCGGTGGGATCGGGGAGAGAATGGGAAGGGTAAAAGTGAGAAAACTCGTGGGTTGAGATAAAAACCGTTTAATAGCGAAAGCAAAAACTATGCACACAAGAAAAGCTAAACAAGGAATCAATTCCCTGCTTCCCAAGGGCAGGCAGATGTTCATCCATCTCCAGCAGAGCAGGGCCCCATAACAGGTAACAGTGACTTGGGAAGGCAAATGCCATCACTTCAGATGTTCCCCTTCTTCATTCCTCCCTCCCCTTTATATATTGAGCATCAACCTGTGTGGTCTGGAATATCCCTTTGGTCAGTTTGGGTCACTTGTCTTGGTTGTGTCTCCTCCCAGTCCCCCATTCACCCCCAGCCTCCTCACCAGTGTGGCCATATGTAAAGCAGAAAAGACCTTGGCTCTGTGTAAGCCCTGCTCAGCAATAACGAAAACATCTCTCTGTTATCATCACCATGTTCAGCACAAATTCAGAACACAGCCCCGTACAAGCCACTGTGAAGAAAACCAACTCTACTCCAGCCAAAACCAGCACAGTAACATGCCTCATGGCTCTATTCTTGTGGTTTTGTTGAATGCTTTGCCTGATGGATTGCTCACAATCTTTTTCTTGTATATCTTTGCTTACAGTGTCATGAGTCTGTACCCAATGATTTCTAGTCCTGGGAAGATGGCTGGTTTTTATTTGTTTAATTAGGATAAATTCAGAAAGTCATTTCCAGAAAAAACTGTTGGAGAGACTAACGTGTTTGGGAGACTGCTATCAGCAAATGCTCTAGACATAAAAAGTAATATTAGAAGAACATGAATGCACCAGTATTTTTTTTTCAGTTGGTTTTTCATGTTGGAAAAGAAAAGCTGGGACAGAGATCACTCAAGGGTTCTTGCTCAGCACTCCTTTCCTTCTACAAATGCTCTTATGCTGTTGTTGCTTTTAGTCTTGCCACAGTTCTAACCTTAACATAAAACTGAACAAAGAGAATTTTCAAATTAATCAAACTAGAAAGTCTTTTTGAAGTATTCAAAGTATTTTAAAAGATATTTTGGCCATGCCCTATCACTTAAAAATAGGCCTTAATTTCACCCTACATTATCATAGAACTATATCAGAAATAGTTGCAGGAAGAAAACAGATATTGTTACCATCTGGAGCCAGGTAACCATTATTTCACATTCCCCAGTTCTATGGGGAGTTTATTGTAATTATTTTTAAATCTAATTTATCTATAGTTTACATCAATTTCATATATGTTTATTCATCTATATTAAATGATCTCTTTTATTTCTATTCACATTTTGTGAATGGAGGCATCCAAAGGACACCACCTCTGCAACATACCTGGAATAACTTTGAAAGCATTTTGATGGTTGCTTCCCACCCTTCCTTCCCAAAAAAGCCAAGTTTTCCCCAGCTTGTGGTAAACAGAAAAAACAACCACTTTCTTGTAATGATTGTCACTCCAGTAACTTATTTTATTTGAATTTTTTGCATGTTAATAATACAATTTAATTGTAAAAATTGAGTAATTTTCCTCTTAGAAAAAAACAACCAAACAAAACAATCTGCTCACATTGTAAAAATAGACTTAAAACTGTCCTAGCAAAATCTCTTAAAATGAAGAGTTTCTATCTTTTCAGTCCTCCTTACATGTTTAGGTGACTTAAGTTGACATCCAGACTGATTCATTTTACCTTTTCTTCTGACGCAGTGAAGGTAAAATTACTAAAACCATAGATTTAAATGCTCTATGACCAGAGGTAGAGCCAAGATGTTCAGTGATAACCTTTATAATATAGGACAACAAACCACAAAAATAGTTGCTATGTCCAACCCATGAATGTGTGTCTGAGTTATAAACCATCTTCAACAGTTAACTAGCTTTGATTTCAAGGCATCAGGCAATGATAAAGCCTTTGCATTTCATTGTGGTATTGCAGTGATTAAACTTGTATCCTGAATTTGGTTAGCTTCAGCTTCCAGTGATGTGAATCACTGTGAGTTTGAGGAAAAAGCAAAGAATGTCTTCCATGCTGAGACTGTGCACTAACTGCCTTCTTATCACATCTTAAATAGACGAAGCAGATTGTTCCATGTAGATGCTTCCAACATGAGTAGTCAGATTAATATAATTGAAGCTTTCTCTGGGGAAAAGATACACCCCTTCTGGTGCATAAGTCAGTGCTTGCCTGCTGGTGACTGGAAAGTATATATAACTCATGTCCCATTTTGTTAGACATTTCCATGGATAAAGAGTTCCCTCAAAATTGCAAGTGTGACTTAATGGTGTCCAAGACCTGTAGAGGTGAAAGGAGCTTCCCAAGAAAACAGTTCCTCTAGATTTTTGTGGTGCTGGGGCTATTAGCAGCTGTTTTCAGCAAAGGAAGGATGGTCATACTGCAGGATTTAGTCTTTTGCCACTGTGAAGGTGTGAGACTGAAAGATGTGTGAAAATTTTCTCCCTGGATTTTGACTGTAGTCAATATATGGACCTTCTCTGTGATCTGCTTAATTTTCAGTTTTCTAGCTGTTTCCTTAGCAGTTTTCTAATTCCTTTTGCAATATTCATCCAGTGTGCTCACAGTCTGTGCTGTGACAATGCAGCTGAGCAAAAAGGTAAAAAATACGCCTTTTGCTATTTATGTGCTTCATCTTCATGAGCATCTTGTCCCAGGAACAAACTGAAGAAGTTGTCTCTTAGGCTTTCTTCGAGTCAGGTGCATTTTCTGCAGCAACTGTGATTTTTCGTTATGTAATCCTTATCCTATTCCTTCACTGCTGTGTGTTTCTAAAGCAAAATGGGCAATGCACCCTGTGCTGTCCTAGCTCACATCCCAGTGAGTTGCACTTGCTCCTATAAGCAGATCTACTGATGTCAGTGAGAATATGTTGCAAAAAATGTCTATTTAGCTGTTGTTCTCTGCTTGTTTATGGTCATTATCTAATGCAGCTAACTTTGAGGGATGGCTCTTGAAATCACCTTTAGGGATATTGTATTTGCTATGTGTCTAAGAAGCAGTTCAAACGGTTTTGGTTTGGCCTTGGTCTTGATTTAAGGAAAGAGATTTTTATAATTCCATTTGTTATTTAAAAAAACCTGCCTATTTGTCCGTAAATACTATGATTCATACTGAGAGGACAGTAAGTCACAGTTAGAGTTTTGAATTGTAAAACAAAGCGTGCTGCTTTTGAACTTTCAGAGTGTAAAGGATTTGGGGGTAACAGTGATTTGATCTCAGTCATCTTTCATGTGTACCATGGAATTGCTGGTAAATTTGTTTAATCTGTGCTGGCTTGAGAAAGAAGAGAAAACAATCTGCTGACACTGACGTGAAGGGTACAAATGTTGGGAGAGAATGATGTTCCCTCTCACTCATCTTTCAGCTTGAGGGAAGACAAGTGGCTGTCCCTTTTTCTTGCAGGTCCTTTTAGTGACCCAAGTGCCTCTCTTTGGATGGGTTAGTGTACCTGTGCTTTAGGGCTGTATCGCTTCCCTGCTGCCACTTGTCTGGAAGACAAAAAGTGTCTGTCCAGTGTTATTTCACCCAGGTAGACAGTCACTGCACACCACTTCAGCAAAAGTCAGCACTGACCTGTGCCTTCATCTATGTTTTCACACAGTTCATTGTACAACATACAGGATAATGTATGTGGCATGGAAACTGGGGCACATCTGGTGAAATCGGGTGTCTGCAGATACTGCTGCAGTGTCAGTAGGTTTTGTAACTATAAAATTGTACTCAGCTTGATCTGCACTTATTCAGATCAGCTCTAAGTTTGTGAAACATTTTTGTTTACTGTATTTCCAAATGATATATTTAATTTATATGTGCTCAGTGGAGTCTTGACTTGTATGAATGTTTATCCCACAGGCAGTGTTAAGTATCTTGCAAGCAGATCTATCTGTGCTTTTCATGGTGTTCATTTATCTACATAGCCCACTCAAGGCTGAGTTTCAGCACAGGAAATGCTGAAAATGCACAGTGCTTCAACAGTGTATTAGCTGTTTATCTTCAGATGTTCTTTTCTGGGTCTGGTTTGTGTGGTGCACTGAAGAAAACAGATCGAAGTGACATATCCTATAATTTCATTACCTTCGTCTTACAAAATTCATTTGGGCCTGTTCTCAATAGAATAGCAGTGGGACCAAAACAGAGATTTGAAAAATCTTTGAAGTTTGGAACATATGGGAGGTAGAACAGACTTGTGACAGTAGACTCTGCTTGAAAGCTAAACTGGTAATTTAATATACTGAATGCATTATGGAAACTGTTCATGTTTGAAAGCATGGATGAAGCATCAGCTCCTAAAGAAAACCAAACTCTCTCTTAGATTTGCACAAATGCTCAGTTTCTGTGTTGGCAGTGAAGCGTATTTATCCTAGAACCACCTTTTGATGTTCCTTCCTGCTTTACATCCTATGTGTTATTAGCAGTGAACTTCATATAAAGCAACTGAGAAATGTTGCCAGGCCAGAAACTAAGCTCTGTGTTATATGCTTTTGAATATGTTTAAATAATATACAAAGAAGATGGTTTCCAGCTAAGGTACATAATGTCTTGTCTTTCTAAGCTTAAAATTATTAATTCTACCGAGTTCTCACAAAACACAACAAAGTACACAATGTAATAAGGAATCCTGTAAATAATTTTTCTGTTCTATTAGTTCTATTTGAAATCAGGAATGGGCATTAATGATCAAGTTTTCAGCTGAGTCAGGATTTCCTTGGACGATCAGAGCATTACATTTTTTGTGGGATTGTTATTCCCAAATTTTTGAATTTTTTACTTTGCTTTATCCGAAAAACAACTTAAATATAAAACATAAAATAGCTTATTATTATATTTGTAAGTCTTGAAATGGGTATTTGTAGTTTAAAAGTGCAGATTTATACTTCAAAATTCCTAAAGGCATGGTAATTTTTGTGTGCTTCTCCTGAATACTTTGTCAAGAGTAAGTATAGACCAAACTGTAAAAAGCATAAATGAAACTTCAGTTTGTATAGGAATAGGTGAGTGAGTTACAAAAAAGAACACGTGGAAGCTTTCAATTTCTAATAACCTTCAGAAATAATGCTTCATGGATCAATACATGTCCGATGCAAAATATGTGATGCTGTTGATTTATCCAGCCAGTTTTGCTTAAACTGAATAACTTAAACTGAATAAGCTTAAACTGAATAGCCTACATTAATTCTTAAAGCTCAGAGAAAATGTGACTGAAAATGAGAAATGAGTTAAAAGAAGAATTTGAAAGTAATCCTTCACTAATTAGTATTAAGTCCTCTGTTTGGTTCAAGGTAAAAATTTATATTTAACTCTGGCTGAGTCATTGCAGTGAGACCTCTGCATGTCCAGGAAAACCCTGAAATGTTTCATGATCAGTGTTGGCCAGAATATAATTTGCCATGCATGTTGCTTTTAAATTTAGAAAAAGTAAATGTTTTAGTTTTGAACATTTTAAGCCTGAAAATAGATGTAACATGGGAAATGTGATCCTTATTCCAATCCTATTTCAGATTATGTTAAAATTAACTTTAATGTCATGCTTTAGCTGGTGGTACGTTTTGAAAAGAACCATTTATGACAAGTATGTTTTCCTATTTTGGTATTTCTGAACACAGTTGTATGATATATGGCAATTGGGAAATTAGACGTTATATACTTTTGAATAAGGAAACTAAATTTTATGTATTCTTCCTAATTGTGGTGAGTTCCCTCTCCATGTGCTGTAGGAAAGTCCAAGTTGATGATTATTGCTGTGGAAAGAAATATTAATAAACTCAGGTTGTGCTTCACTTAGGATTTAGAGTGATGTGCAGTCCTTTCCCTTGGTGCTCACAGGCTTTAACTTGCAAGCCTTACTGGACTGAGGCCCTGGTTTTCTCTTCAGGAGCCAAGTGAAGAGACCTGCTCTGCCTCCTCGGTTCTTATCTCAGGTTGGTCAGCTGGCCATTCTTCTCAGTGCATCTCCCAGGCTACATCAGACTCCCCCCTCCTTTTTCTCCTCCCCTTGTACCTCATGTCCGCGCTGTATAGGAAGGGGAGTACTTCTCACCCATGTGGTGTTGCTGTGAAGGTTGATGCCTTGTGCGACTGTGGTGCCCTCAAATGTCAGAGCATCACGGACCAAGGAAGTAAAGAAGAGTAAACATCTTTTTTCCTCTACACATCTTGCTTGTATTCTTGATACATTCCCTATGCCTGCTTCCAAAGAATGTGTGCTGGAAAGAAGTGACACTGCTACTTATGGTCAGGCTGCTTGCCTTTTCCTGCATGGCAGTGCAGAGGCCTGGGATGATGTTATGATCAACATCACAGCAGCAGCTTCCTTTTTCAACTCTCTAGTTGCTTCAGAAATTTATGAAATGCAGGAATACACCTTAAAGTCATAAATATGTATGCACTGACATTCATGTCATCAAATGCGGTTTTTAACACACTTGCATGGGTGAATGTGGTCAATACACACACGCACATCTTAATTTTTAGGGGCATACATACACAGAAATGTCCAACAGTTTATATCCTGTTAAGTTCTGTGCTTGCCACCTGCATGGCAAAAAAATGTGCATGTGATTTTTTTCCCAGACGCTCAGATTTTAGTTTACTTTGTAAGTTCTGTATTTATAGCTAAGCTTTTACTTATAGTTTGATTTAGATCTCCTAGGCCACTCCACTGCAGTGAGATTTTGATGTCTGGAATGGAATATGACATTTCCATGCATCTCAATTTCAGAGACAACTGGCTAAATGTATACACTCTGGAGGTATGGAGACCATTTAAAGATTTCTTAAGTCCTCTGGAGTCTGAGTTTTGGCAGCAGTTTTGTCCTCTGATAGTCAAGCCTGAGAAAAGAAAAATAGAGATGAGTGGATAAACTTGAAGGAGTTCTTTGTGAATGCTGAGATTAGCTCAGTAAGGATGATCTCCCTCAGCTCCATCTATATATACTCAGTGGAGGAGAGGGCATTTCTCCTCCACGGGGAGACTCAGAACAGTAAGATTAGGCTTCGATGATGAACGTTTTTCTCTCCATTGACTGGAGGCTGTTTAGACACATTAGCTACACCTGATTAAATTAGCCTTGATGAGTATTCTTTCTGATGGACTAATCTAAGAATTGAGTTCCAGTCATTAGGAAAGCTGATATGCAAGTGGTATCTCTATATATTGGGCAACTTACCCTGAAGATGGGCAAATTAAGCAGCATGATGAAGTTCTTTGTAGATCATTTTGTATTAGGGTTGTGTAACTCTGAGTGGACTTTGATCCATATTACCATAGACAGGACAGTTTAATGAACACAGGGAAAAAGAGGAATAAGCATTAAGTGTAAGAAGATGGAAGGAAAACAATCTTATTTGAACCACTGGGTACCTGACATGGGATCTTCAATTTGTACTTTTTTCCTCATTAAAACAGAGATGCAAATAATTTTCATTTACTGAGTGAAATGTAAAGGTGGAAAAAGCAATCTGGTAACTGAAGGAGGTGTTCATGGTAGGAAAACTAGCTAACCTTCACAGCTGGAAAATCTTCAGAGGCTGTGGTTCAATATCTGAAAGTACTGACCTTGTGTGGCCCTGTGGATTACAAGCGAGTTTTTAGGAAATAACATGAGCTAGAGTGCTGGGTGTTAAAGGAACATTTAATACAAAGAGTTAGATTCAGGCAATGTTATGATTACAAGTAGAAAAACAAACTGGAAAATGCAATACGAACTCATTCATAGTATATCTGTTATACTTAAATTACATCGAGTACTGCTGCTGCTGTTTGGTTTTTTCTTATCATTTGTGTGAGTGGCTCCATGCAGAAGAAATATTTATATTTTCTTCTTGTGAAGATTAATCAGCTACATGAAGCATTGCAGGAAAATGAAAATGCGACTGACTATCTTTCATTTTGCTTTAAAGAAACCAAAGTTGTTTTACTTGATATGGTGTTTTAAGATTCCTTCTCGTAGAGAACAACTTCTATTATGCAAGATGCCATAGCTTTCTGAGGGTGTTACTAAAGCCACATTCCTAGGGTATTCCCTAGAGGCACTCTGTTGTCGAAAATGTGTAGTCTTGTTGGGAAACCTGGCTCTGTTGGAAAAACGAGAGCACTACATTCTCAGACTGTACCTTTTGTGAAGCTGCTTTGTCACAATGTGAAAGAGCAGTTTGATACTTGTGCAGTAACAAAATTTGTGTTAGCTCTTGTAATACAATACATAAACTGGTGTATTTGGTTTGTGTGGCCAGGTTATGGTAGCAAGTGGGCTACAGGGGTGGCTTCTATGAGAAGTTGCTGGAAGCTTCCTCCATGTCCAACAGAGTCAGTGCCAGCCAGCTCCAAGATGAAGCTCCCATGGGCCAAGGCCAGACCAGTCAGCAACAGTGATAGCTCCTCTGGAATAACACAGTTAAGAAGCAGGGGGTAAAAAGCTGTGCAACTTCAGCCACAGAGAGGTGTGAGAACAGCCCCATTTCTCATTGTCCTAGTCTGATGTGATTGGTAATAAATTAAACATATTTTCCTATGTCTTGCCTGTTTTGCCCATAACAGTAACTGGTGAGTGATTTATCTCGACCCACGAGCCTTTCATTATATTTTCTCTCCCTGTCCAGCTGAGGAGGTGAATGGTAGAATGGTGGGCACCAGGTGTACAGCCAACGTCAACCCACCACAGCTGTCAACTTGAGATCTTGTGAAAGCAAGACAGATTGAAAGAGTCAGTCTTCCCTGGAAGCGCTTGTGCAAGGTTGTTTCCTACAACAGGTACAGCTGTGTCTGCCTCATGAGGATCATAGTTCTTTCCTATCCTTGAAGAGGCAGGATAACAGGGAACATTAAAAGTGACTTGAGATTAAATATTTAAATCGATTAAAGAAATAAATATTAACTCTTGTCAGTTGGGGAGTTGCTATTGCTCAGTATCAATTAGGAGTGTTCACATTTAAAAGTGCTTTGGAGTTTGTATAATACAGAAATATCAGAAATATGTTTAATCAAAAAAGAGAGATATTTTTCCTGCTCTTTGTGTGTATGTATTTAGAGGAGGATATTTGCAATTCAGTGTCCTTAAGACTTAATGAGGCATGTGCAGAGCACTCTAATGCTGTTTCAGCTGTGCCCTAAACTATGTGCTTCTGTTTCTGCTGAGATTATAGTACAAGCATTTAACATTTTGCAGAATAAAGATTTGGTTTTTTAGATGTTTATATAATAGGATAGCAAATTTGTACCACTGGGGAGGGTATGGGGGGCTATATGTAGTTCATAGTCTTTATGTGAGATCTCTTGAAGATCGTGTGAATACAATTCTTTGGCTCTGATAAGGAATGAGATCAGTGGGATTTAACCTCTGTCATGCTTCTCTTCTATTGCTAAACATCTATATTCTCCCAATTCCACAATATTCATGTGACTCAATACCATTTTAAGCAATGACTTCATATATTTTGATTAAAAACCAGAAAGACAGGAAATGAAATGAGAGAGACAGATCTCAGCTCTCACTTAGAGGAGAATGTTTCTTGTTTAAGAAAGGACTACTTTCTGGTTTAAAATATTATGCCAAGACAACTGATTCAGAAGGGATAACTGTATTAGCAGATTTATGTAAACAAATGCAGTTCTCTCCCCCCTTGCCTCAAAAAAGTCACTGATGCTGATGAAGACAAAAAAAAAAAGGCTTAAAGAAAACAAATGCTTTAAAACTCTTTTTAATATCATTTCAGCTCACACAATTAATTTCTCATAATAGTTCACAAGATTGTGGTAAGTAAACAAGTAAATATTTAGTAAGTATTTAAAATTGCTTCCTGTGTAAATTTCATGTTAATAAGTAGAAGAAATATTTTGATTAAGGGATTAACAATATTTAGTCTTTGCAATAATGATTTATTGGATAGTACTAGTCAAAGCACCAGACGCTTCAGGATGGAAACAGTGACAATCAGAAAACATCTTAAGCTTTTATTTTTGCATTCTAATTAAGTCTACAGTAGCATCTAAAGGTTTGAATTTGGAGTAATGCCACCCTGAGCTATAACTGCCCAAACATATTATGTGAAATGGTCTCTGTCTTGAATATATTATGGAAACAGCTAAGGCAATTGGGGAAAAAAAACATAGTGCAGGAAGGTGAAGAAACTTGCTGAAGGTAATCCAAGAACGGAGGTAATTCTAGGAAGTGAATCTAGGTTTTACAACACTGATTCAATACTCAGTCTATTGCCATATTGCAGCCACTCTGATTCCTATTTCTTATGAGAGTTCAGGGATTATGACAAGAATTTTGATGTCAGTTCAAAATAAAATGAAGAACTTGGGGTCTAATTGTAGAAAAGGTTTAAAATAATTTGATAGCTTCACTATGGACAATTCAAAACTTAAGGCAGGTACAGCAGTTCAGCTGAGGTGCTAACATTTCAGCTTAGCCCATGGTAATTTTCTCAAATGTGTATCATCTCAGTATATATTAGGATCTGTCAGAGACAGTTGCATATAAAAAGCATTATTTCAGTTAAATTTCCTGAAATGATATGTGTGTATACATATGTGTTTGAAGCCAATATATACTGTTTGTATTCTTTTGGTGAGTATGTGTAAGTTCTTACTAATCAGACCATTGACTTTTTTCCACCATGTCCTGTGTGCCATGAAAGGAATAAGTGCATTTATTCCTTTTATGATCTGTGAGAATAATATCTGCAAAGTTTCTGGTTTTCAGTTATCTCATTTTGATTTGATGTAGTTTTAATTGGATGAATGACTTGAAAGCATTTATATTGCCCATGCCCTACTTCCAAGATTTCTCATTCAAAATCAGATCTGTGTTTCTTTCCATTAGCACACATTATATTGAGATATGCAGATTCTTCAGAATCAGAATGTTAATAGGAATGGGTGTATTTCATTTTTTTCTACTACTGAGAGCATTTCTTTCTGAATTTTTTACTGTAATTTACATAACGTAAAAATAAAATTATTCTGTCTTTGTAGCATAGTAGATAGACCAATTAAAAGTTGAAAATATTGATATTGCTAAAAATGAATCTATGAAAAAAATGTTGAGATCTCTACCTTGTCTTAATTGCTTAAAAAAGGACAAAAAGAGAAGATTGAAAAAGAAATCTTTTGCAATATTTTATGTGTTTAGAACAGTTCAGTTTTCATATGCCAGGGCTTGGAGTGATGAATTCAGAATTTGTGTACAGTAGATAACATCTTAAAAATTAAAATGCACGTTGCACTTCCTAGAATACTTACAGATATAGATATATAATATTTGCACTTAGGATATATGAATAAGGCTTAAAATGTAACTGTATATTTAGCACCAATTTTATTTTTTATGTACCTTCTGAATTTTAGGAAAAAAACGTTGCAAGCCTTTAACGATTTTTTTCAATAATGGTCACATAAAGGAATCTAGAATGTGAATAATTAAGCTATTTACCTTAGAGTTTTGTACTTCTGGTACTCGGCTTCTTCAATACTGGCTAAAATAACCCCTTAATTCTGTATTTCTTAGACATTTAAACAGTTCTGCTTATTACATAAGGCTACTGAGTACCCAGTGCTGTGGCCCCTGCCGCCACTGTTAGAAGTCAGATTACACTGACAGTAATGAAGCTTGCAAGCTGCTTATCAGTTCCATGCCATATATGCAAGAAAAGGTGGAAAAATGATTCATGACACAAATCTGTGTCCACTTTGCCAAACCAAGTTGTTGCAGCCAGTGGGAAACCTCTTTGGGATGCAAGGTGATTTGTACATTGCAAAAGTTTTTTCAGGACATAGCAGGAAGGAATTGGCTTATATATTGCGATGGACTTGCAGAGACTGGGTCTGGCTTCTGACCTCTGCACTGAAAAGGCAGGACCATACCAAGGCTCGTTTTTTTCTTCTGCTGTACTTCATAATCCAGTCAAAGCCTATTCCTGAGTGCTCACAAGACTTTATCAGTTTTGGATGCCAATCAAAGCCAACAAAAGTAGGGTTCCAGCATACATCTATAGTTCCAGCACTATACCTAAATTATCTTCGTTTAATACCTGATTTTAAAACAATGTTGTAGTGCTTCTTGCTACAAATATTTGAAATATTTTTCTTAACAGAACTTTGTAGTCTATGATTTACTATGAAAAAGATTAAAATTGTCTGCAATCTCAATTATCATTCAAAATAACAATCTAAAATCAGTCTGAGCTTATTTTCCCAAACCTAAATAATCAAACTCATAAAACCGTCCAAAACTACATATGCACTATTTCAGAATCAGCTTATAGAATGAGTCCTGTCTCTGTACTATTATAGTTGCTACACACTGCTCTTGAAGATGCATCATAAAATGACATTTTAAGGACTGATTTAGATTTCCTTGTTATTCGTGAATATGTGAGCCTGTAGTTGAAAGATGTTATGGTTAATCTCTGAACTTAATCTTTTGCAGGAATAAAAAGTACAAGTGACTCAGCATTATTTGGCTTGCTTATGCCAGATGACAAGTACTTGAGTGTTCCCACGCAGAAACAGGCTGCCAGATACGCTTTTAGATCTTCCTTTTCTAAAAAATTCAGTGGTCAGTGAATAAATATTTGAAGTAGTTCGTCTTTTTGTGTTTCAAAACATTCAGCAGATTAAAAGGATAGTACTGGAAAATCTTTAGCATCTTTAAATTCTAGATCAGATGCAACATTAGTAAAACTGTTTATTTAAACAAATAAAGCCAGCTGCTATGTTATCTGGCAAGCAAGTCATATAGAGCCTTCTCTTACAGTAATTTTTCACAATAAAGTATGGGTGTGGAATTCCTCTGCTGGTTCCTCCCCTGTTCCTCATGTCTCCCTCATCTCCCCACAGTAATGGAATAACATGCACTATGAAAGTTAGATAAAGTCTCCTAAATCCTGATCTTTAGTAATGGAAAAGGGAGGCTTATAATACATCAAGTGCCAGACTGTCTTCAGGTACCTGGCACTGTATTTACCCAAGCTCACTTGAGATGTTATTCATATTTATTTTAAATACTTCTCTAATCTCTCTGCACTTGGAATCTTATACTTTTCTCTGGCAAATTAGAGTTTGGAAGAAATCTTTTGGTTTCAGTATGTTTTGTTATTTTTAATAACAGTTGTTCTTTCAACTAGGATCTCTCACTGTCTCTCCTACTATCCTGATCTTTTGGCATATGTTATTGCTCTTTAAAATGAATCAGTTAGATTTGCTCTAAATAAATCTTCTCTTATCTTCAGCTGGAAAAGGAAGCATGTTGTATAGATGAGGAATTAACAGTTTCAGAACTGAGGTCCTCCTTGAGCTCCTGCAAAGAGTGAGGCAGAATCTGGAACACCATCTGGTCCCTCTTCCAGGGACAGTAAATCTTTGTTACATACAGGATGTAATCAGTGCTGTTTGAGCAGTGTTTCCTTACAGTCACACATTCACACTGAAGTCACAGATGATCTGGTCTCATATTAGTTGGCAGTTAACCCCCTTTTGTCACCCAAAGAGCTTTTAGAGGAATAGAGAGAGATTTTTGAGGCTGTTGTTCATACCATACAGGTAGCAAGTGCACAGTCCCCTATGCTAAAAGTGACTTTTGTAGGAAGGACATGAGAAGAATTTGGTGTAAAATTTGGATAGGATTTATTTTCACATTCTGAAGTCATGCTTCCTTATTATTGGCATCGCTGATTTTATCTGTAGGCATGCTGCAGACATGCTACTTTAAAACTCTTCACTTGAGTTTAGAACAATTAATTTAATAAACTTAGGGTCCAAATATATTGTTGGGATATGTAGTCAAACATTTCTTTCACATTTCAACTGTTTGAGTCAGACCTTTCTGGCCATTATATGTGATGAAGTGTATAAAACTGCAGTTTAAAAAAAATATAAACTTCCAAATTGAGGACATACTGGGATACTCATCTCTACCAAAAGAGAATAAGTAATGAAAAATTAAGGGGGAAGATATTTACCCACAATGCACATAATTGATTCTACCACCTCAAGTCCCTGGGTGTGTATATTGGACTTCTCATAAGGTGTGGTGGATCTGCCTGTGTAAGGCTAAGCTGTGCCACAATGCCAAACACTACTGGAGAAAAAAACCTAAGAGAAGATCATCACACGTTTATAACTATCTAGGGCCTTATTTTTCAAGGGCTAAAGTCAAAACTATTGTTGCATAACTGTTATAGAGCTTGTTTTCTAGAACTGAGCTTTTCTAGGTTAAAAGAGACTTCATTAAAGTCTACCGAAGACTAAGATGAACTGAGCTTGCATGAAATAGCTAAATCTGTCAAATGTGTTGATATTTAGTGTAAGCTTCTGCTCATGATAATGGGCCTTGCCTTACAGGTGGAATTTATCCTGGGAAATTTTAGATATTTTTTAAGATAGGTGTCTATTTCAAAGCAGATTGTTTCGACTCTTTTTGCAGTCAGAGGTTAAAAAGTGAGCTGGGATGAAATTCATCAAATCTAAACCAGACAGCAACTTTAAGATAACATGACTCATGATCTAGAAAAGACTATTTATCTCTAGTGATTCTAAAGGGAAATTGAACAGCTCTCTGGGATGTATGTCTACAAATTGCTTGACTAATCTTAGCCTGGATTATTAATTACTCATGTTAATTCCATGTGAGTGTGTGACTTTGATGAAAAAAAGCCCTGATTAGAGGTTTTCTTGTGTCTTTGATCTGTTACTCTAGCTTTGATCTCATTGTGTTTCATATCCAGACAGTGAATACTGTAAAACCACCTACTCATCTATGAAACTTCTGATGTTTTATTTTTTTGTCAATTCCATGGTCTGTAGCTTGCAAACAAGCAATAAGAAGTAAGAAATAAGACGATGTCACCAAACCAAGTGTTCAGAAGTCTCGCATTTACTGCCAGTCATTGAATCACTGATGCAGTTGGTTCATATATGTTCTTGTGTTCACATCTTGGTCATATACACTCAAGGGTTCCTGTTCAGATAATTTTTTTTTTAGCTTTGTAGTACCTGTAGCATATAATCTGGGTTTTCCACACTATGTGGTTCACATGAGAGTAATAGCACTGGAGCTCATTCCTACTCCAGTCTTTTCCCATTTGTTGTGTTACACTTTTTGTTTTCTCTCTGTTTCAATGCACCACAACCCTTTACATTTTTTATTTTCATTTGCTTTACCTACTTTTTAAATGCTTTTGAGAATTTGTACTATTTTATTTTTTTACTTTATAACTTTGGTCCCGAGTTTCCTCATCTCGTTCCTAAGTCTCACACTGCAGTGTCTGACTTTGGTCCAAACAGTGTGTGGTTATGATCTCCCCTGGCATCAAGGGTTGTGGTAGAGAATTTTTGGTCTCTAATGGGCCTACACAGTTGTCCTTTCTGTCTGGAAGAAGAAAACATCGCAATTAAATATCTGCATGACACTTAAACAAAGAACTGAAAAGAAGTGAAGAGGGGTATCCCCAGCTGCCCAATACATTTACATATAGAGGATCGCACATTTTCCCTCTTCAACAATCCTAAAATCAGCCAGAAACTAAAATAAACCTAATTAAAAACACCCTTGGATCCAGGACTGCTCTCTGGCAAAGGGTCCTTGAGATACAGGAAGTTGTGCTCTCATCAGCTAGGCTCCAAAACCAGACAAAATGGGTCTTCAGAAGAAACCTGTCAGCATGAGAACTGGTGACAGTTTCTGTTTCTCTGTGTTGCTAGAACACAACCTTTTAGAAGATCACTCACCTTTGTGTACAACAGAAACGTCCAACAGGCCCCTATTCTCCTCAAAAAAAACCCGAATCACATAGCAGTAGAATTCTTGCAATGTAAAGGAACATTCTCAAATCTCAGATTGGGATTCTCCACTTCCCTGAAGGCCAGACAGCCAGACTCCAGGTTTCTTCATTGCTTCATGTCTGAGTAGGTGGCAGGGCAGCTGCCTGGAGCACCAGTTGGGGTTGTGTTGTGTATGTCACTGTTGGTGTTTTTGGAGCAATGCTGCACTTGACAGGGGCTGTGCTTCGGTTTTTGTTCGCTCATGGCTTTGCAAACTACTGTGCCTGTCCTGTCTATAGTCACGAGGGCCTAGGAGAAGCCATTCACAGAATGACTGTACATATGACATCCAAAGGAGAAGGGCAGGACATTCACTTGTTTCTCTTCGACTTTGAAATGTGGCACTAGTGTGTCCATTCACCACCTTTTCTCATCTTACGTTCCCCTGTTGAAGGGTTTGATCTCATCTCTGAACTCTTTGCCTGAGAGAAAGGACCCCTCTCTGCCTCTTTTTTGACTGCAGGAAGGGAAGGTGGCTGGCAGCATGCCCTCTGCTTTTACTGCTAGGATAGAAACTCTCCTGGTGCCAGCACACACCCCGCCTGTGAGTTCCATATGGCACCATGTCTCAAAGGAAGAGTTAAAGGTCAGCAACATGTCTTACCTTGGAACTTACTTCTACTGTTACAGTCCCATCCTGACACCTTCTGGGCAGGAGCCTTTGTGTGGGTATGAAATCAGCAGCCTGAGTTGTCAGTTCCCTGTAAAATCCCTTAACTACAGGAGGGGTGCGGGGGAGTATGTTTAGAGGATAAATTTGCCATATTTCCATGATATTAATAACCCAAACAGCTACCCAGGATTCATTCTACTTAATTTCAGACAATAAAATCTCCATCCTGTGTGTCACTAAGTATTTCACAGAAATGGATAAAGAATAATTTAACTAAGAAGGACTGTCAGCTCAGCTGAAATTTGAAACACTGAACTTGTGAGTTGTGGTGGTTAATAATACTGTGGTCTTGCTCTCATAAATGTGCCCAGGTGCACACATACACAGACACACACACACACACACACACACACACACACACACACAGAGATATACCTGTGTCCACATGTAGTTGAAATTGCCTGGAATAGGACATATTTACAGAAAATACTTGCCTGCAGGACTGTTGTGGTAGGATTCACACCCCATTCTTTATACCTGACAGTGGGCTGTTTGAAACCTTTGCTAAACATAACAGTATTTTAAGGAAGGAATTTGCAGGAACATTTGGCTTTCCATCACACAATATACTTTGACCCTTTTTTGAATGTTTGTCATATATAGCACAATTGCTAAAATCCCAGTTGTTTCCTATTTGCTTTGTTGTAGAAGTTGGTTATATGCATATGTTTTTGGAGTCAGATGGCATGATAAGGGCTGGTTTAAATAATGTATTTTTTTGTAATTTTCTTGTTAATGGAAATTATCTCCTTTAAGGAGTTTCATGGCCACCAGCAATGTCACCTTTGTTTAGTATATTCGGGGCTCATTCCTTGTTCAGATACCTAGAAGGCCTCAGCACAGACAAGGTGTTGCCTAATCTTTAACAGAACTCAGAAGTCTTGCTGAGAAGTTGAAACAGGATTCGAAAACCCAGTATCTGATCCTTTGAGGACAGCTTCTTCAAAGGAGCTATACAAAGTTGGGGGAAAAAAAGAGCAAATGAGCAAACTTGAACTCTTTGAAATATTTACTGTTCAATGAATTAGGAGAGGGAGGGGAAATATGATGAGGCCTTCCCACTCCTGAAAGTTGATATTATCCTCTTGTTTTCTTAATAGGAAAAATATGGTATTACTACTTCGACATTTCTTTTGTTTGACAGAAGCTGGAGACACTGATCTAAGTATTATACCTCATATATATATACACACACACCTGAAAGGGGTAGAAAAAAGCTAAAAATGTTCCATTTATTTCTCAATATTGTCTCTTTTGTTTTCAGAAATACTTCAATTCCCCATAAAACACATTCTATTACTGGATCAATAGCTGTCATTTATTAAGCATTAATCATTAAGAATCATTCTTTTACAGGGTTTGCTTTATCACCGAGTGCTCTGGTAGCAGTTTGTCTCAATTTTAAAGCAGTTGTGGAGCTTGAGCTCTTCTTTTGGCTCTGCATCAGATGGAGATGTGCATGTCCTGATGGAAATTCAGACTTGGCAGGGAAGTAGTTCCCTTGTCGTACAGTGTGTGCCTATCCCATGCCTGAATTGATTTACCCAGATGCTATTTGCAAAGAACTATGCAGTTCTCCAGTTTCTTATCTCATTTTTTTTTTTTTTAAACACTGGCTTCAGATTTTTGTTGATAAATTTGAATGTTTTCATTATATATTTCCTTATGCTCATCTTATGAAAGCATCTTAAAGGATCACCTGATCTGTAGAGTAAACTATAATTTCATAAAAATGGATGGGCTCGAATCTCTTCAAGTGATCATTTTCTCATAGAGACAATGTGATCCAAAGGACAAAACGTGGCACACCTTAGATGTTTAGGTACTCAGTCGATGTTATCCATGCAGCGTTGTGTTTATATGAGCTCCCAAATGCAAGGGAAACTTTTCAAACTAAAGCAAACATAACTGTTAATATTTCATTTGTCAACTTCAGTGAGTTGCTGTATGGAGCCAGTAAAACTCAACGTGGAGGAACAGCTCTTGCCAGCTCAGCCTGAGAATGAGGATCCCAGTAACCAGGCACATGCCCTTTCTTTGTGCATGGTATTGGGTTTTTAATCGCATTTAGTGCAAAGGTAATAAGAGCTTGCTAATAGATTTAGGAAAAATAATTGTTGAAAAGAAAACCCAGTCTTGAGTCAAAAGTTCATTGGTTTGGAGAAGATTGTAAAAATATTTCAGGGGAGGCCTTAAATTCTTCGGTGGATTGCTATTTATCTGTGGTCATGCACATGCTAAATAATGATATTAAATAAACTACTCTCCTGTTGTGTTTTATAATAGAGCAAAGCCTTCCAGCTATATAAACAACACTTTATTTTTCCAGCATTATGGAATAAAGTGAAGAGATGGCCTTGTGGATTTACTATTTGAGGTTCATGACTGAACAGCAATTTCCAAAGCTGAGCCTAACTGTGATGATGTTATGCCTTTTGTATGCTCATTCATGCAAGTTAAGGTATCTTTTGAACAAACTGTGTACATTACATTTCATGTTTGGTAAATCTTATGTATTTCTCATCATGTTGGAAGGAACTGCCGGTGTTTTTAAAAAGCAATTTATTTTGTTGTCTTTGAAGTATCTGATGCATTAGTAACCCTGTTTTGAAATTAAACAGGATTTTGTCTGCAGTTTGAACACTATGAAGTGTTCTTCTATTTTTAAATCTCATATGCATATTTGAAATGCCTTCCACTCTCCTGCAAATGGGTTTTGTTTAATGATTGCTGTTGTCTCTAAATGGGTCTTGGCATTTTTATTCAGTTTGTGATGAAGCAATTATTTTTGCTAATTGAATGTACAGGTAGTGACTTGAGCCAGGGAGCAAACAACATCACATAGTCATGGACACTTTAGAATTGAGACGGTCATCCAAATATGGGATAGCAACCTTTGTATTTCATCTTATAACTCTCCCAATATATGAGTAATTTTAATGTCTGTGACCCAAAGGCCTTATTACTTCCTCAAAGTAAAAGTGAAATATATGTGTGCAGCTTGCAAAAGAAGTGTCCTAAGTGATGTTTGCCAAAGCACGCTGGTTTTGGTACACTGCTTATTATCATTAACTGCTCAAGTACTATACTGGTGAGTGCAACTACTAGAAAGGTAGATGTGCTGTTGGATCCTTCTGATTACATGAGATATTTCACCACAGAATCTGAGCAATGGAAGGAAAGATGGCTTTGAGCCAGACCTGCAGGTCTCAGGTGCTTGAAACAATGGTAGATGTTTGTGCATGTTGGGAAGATAGAAATGTCTGTCTTTTCTCTCCCAGTCCCTTGCTGACTATAGCTTAGAGCAGTACAAAAAGTACATTACTGTCACTTCTTCAGTGCGGATCATCACCCAACCTGGCATTAAATAAGTTTCAAGCTAAATCAACCATTTAATTCCTTCAAAGAGTCTTCAAAACACACTAATTTCTACTGAACTGTATTGATAGAAAAAACTAAAAAAAGGAGGGAGCTTACTAATTGCATAGCATAGAGCAGTGGGATAGGGAAACTTTGGGAGAGGATGAAGTTAACAAGAGAAAACTGAGCTACACTTTAGAGAGCTCTCAGTCACTGAGAGACCTGTTCAATGCACATCTGTTGTCAAGAAAGGAAACCAAATTTTGTTTATTGAGACTGGCAAAATAGGTAATACTTGAAAATCCATATGGATAACATTAGTCATTTGGTACTGGACAAGGTGAACTATGAGTTTAATCTAGTGTGGGAAATCCCATTGATAATGTTGGCATGTGCTCCACAAAATTGGCTGCCCAGGGAACAAGGGAGACCTAGTTTGGTTTTTTTTTACTGTGTGACACAAGAGACCCAAAGCAGTAAAAAAATCCAGTTAGTGAAATGTAGTACACACCAGATAGGAGGTATTTGCTAAAATTGCGTGTGCTGGGCATTGCTTCCCTAATTTCACTGTATAATTGCTGGATTTGTATTGTAGTGTATGCATCACTGAATTTCCTAAAATTGTGAAGCGATTTGATCAGCTATGTTGAAGTTTTTATGTGTCAAACCTTGTAAAGTACTGATTATGAAAGAACCATGAAAGAGAAAGCCACAGAATCCCTTTACAGTATGTCAAACAAATCAAGCAAGGACAAAAATCAGATGACAGAAATTGCATTTATTTTTGTGAACAGGCAAAAATGAAATTTTGCTGTAAGCTAAGCCATGCTTTGCCATCACTTAGATCCATTATTGCTGCACTAACATAGCATACATTTTTGTCAATGCATTTCTGTTAATTTGACAGCCTTTGGTAACATTCACATCTCTCTTGGGATGTTAATGTGTCCTGAGCTGAAATGAATAGAGTGTGTAATCATGGTTTATAGCTCATTTTAAAATTATTGTCTTCTTCAGAAGATTAAAGAAACCCATATGCATGGTTTGAACTCTCCCCTGCCAATGTGATGGGGAATGGAATAAACACAAGTAAAAATTGGTCAGCATCCTTGCAGCATGCTGTTGCACTATGTCTGGTCCTGGGAGAGATGTATTAATTTGACTCTAGTGACCTGTGAGAGGAGCAGCATTGCTGCAGAATAATCCTCCACTCAGAGTCAGGTGAAGCCTGCCTAGAGCTGTGGCACAGTGTATCTGCCACCTACTTGTGAATGTTGGTGAACCCCCAAATTCTTGTGGGTTGAGAGTGTGTGTCTAATAGCCTCTTTGAACTCATCACGGCTAAAGATGTGGACAAGTCACTGCTGTTAAATAAAACATTACAGTCAGTGTTTTTTTGACTTCCATGCGATAATCATAGTCTTGTTAGATTTCCACATTCCCATGGAAATGAAGTTAGGGTGTGCACTGAAATACTGCCGTTCATTTTGTATTCTTTCCAGTGTACTTTTCAACTACACATCATGGAGCAGAAAATGAGAGGCTTGCACTCCCCTGATTCTCACAGGGGATCATTAAGATTCCCCAGTGTTGTCTAATCATGTGCTGTCCCACTGATGTGTAGTCAATTGACGGGTAATTGTGTTTTGTGCAGTAGATCTTGCTTGAGTAAAGCAGTGTGTTGGCTTTAGTTGCGAGAAACTGGTATGGATCTTAAGCTCTTAAATGAATAACAGATCATTCTGTGCTTCACAAAGTATAAGCACAAAGTGTGAAGGGAATAAGTAATGGAGAAAGCAACATTTAAAGTTTATGTTTGCACATGGGCTTTTGTGTGGAAGAAGTATATCAGATGCATGGCAAATCAGCTTATTTTTTAATTTTTGAAATGCTGGAAGGAATTTATGAATAAGACTGCCAGTGCATTAGAGGGGCTCCCTTAGCCGCTGGAGTGTCCCTGTTGTAACACACTGGACTGAAGTTCCTGCTGTGAGCTGGGGAGCTGCGAGTCCTGAGCAACACCAGGGAGAGTTAATAAGTGGCATGGAGGAAAAAGTTTTTTTCAAACTCTTTCTTTATTGTGTGTGCCTCATGCTCTGAGCTGCAGTCATTAGCCCTTTGTGGGTGAACAGGGTAGGGCTGCAGCTGAAGCTGTGCTGGATACCCATGCCTCTTTGGTCTGGGTAATGCTGCTGAGGGTTTTCTGCAATTTGAGGGAGTGCTGGACCCTGCAGTCTAATTTTTGGGTACATAGTAGGAAAAGAATCCCTCAGCACCAGGGCAGTTATGGTCAGCCCCACAATGTCTCACGGGCACAGGCCATTATTTATAAAAAAACCCCTTACTTATAAAACAAAACCTCTTCCCCACAAAGCTGTAGACAGGCTGGGCATAGGGAAGGCTGGCTTCTTTCATGGAAGCAGCAAATTCACTGACCCCATCAACTTTGTTTCCTATGGTCTAGTGGTTGGCCCTGGAAGTGCTTCTGTCTTTGAGGGCTTTTGCAGGAGGAAGCCATGCCTGTCCCAGGCACCGATGGGGTCATCTGCTGAGGGGGCACTTTGGGCTGTCTGGCTTGGCTTTTGCTTTGTTGCCACCTCTTTGGGGTACACTGAGCTATTTTGAAGCTAGTGGTATTATTAGGTTGAATGACATTAAACCAGGAACCACATGGGAATGCCTCTCTGGTGCTGCAGGGCGATATTGATTAGCCTCAGTGGGAATCTGAGAATGGCAGCACAGGAAAGGTTACTTAATACTATTTTGTGGCAGCACATATGTTTTGCAAACTGCTTTGAAGGTCAGGTGTGTATGTGTACTGCTTTTCCCAGTTCCCTGTCTGCTTTCAGCTCACAGGCAGGCTGGCCATGGTTATTTCCTTACAGTCATTTTGGGTTGCGTTTGAGATGAAGACAAGTGGTAGGGCAGATTATCAGTGATGGCTGATGAGGTTGTTATGATGAGACCTTAGCTAGGGGTAGGAGAAAAGAGAGCAAACAATGCATTCGCTTGCCTGTCTGATAAGGGTGCGGCAGCTTCTGTTTGTGCACATACTTCACCGGTCACTTGGCATGTGGAGAACCACTAATAGAAGGTTATAAAGCCTGCAGAGTTGTTCTTCTTGCTGTTTTATACAGATGCACCACAGTATGAAATGATGACATTTGCTTGTAGCAAGTTTTGCTTCCTCTTATTTTATTACACTGTGTATACTAATGTGTTCTATTATAAAACCCCATTTTCAATAACCCATAGATTTTTCTTTTAATATGCACTAGCTCTCTCAGACAAGACAGACAGAATTTTTTGACATATTTTTCAGCAAAAGCAAGGAAACGGAGTGTATTATGATGGATTTTGTATACAAAGGTGCATCAGAAAATAGTTAGAATTAAGACTTAATAGTTTGGTTTATATTTTTTCTTACTTTTCTTCTTATATAACTTCTATTTCCTTTTTCCCTAGTTCTTGTCTAAATATTGGAATATTCATATTAAAATATGTAGGTGAGAACAATCTCATCTTTACTGCATAGGCAAAATTCTCCTGACATTCAAACACAGAATTCCTTCAGTTTACTGACTGTACTGATTAAAAAATGCTTGGGAAAGACTGGAAGGGACTGTAAATGTGCAGTAGGGTTAAGAGGTTCTGAGGGTTTTTGTTTTTCTTTGTAAATGTAATGACTGAATAAACAGCTCTCAAGAAAAGGTTGAACTGAAACCAAATCCTTAATTTGGTCACTAAAGTTGACTTCTCAGTGAAGTTATTTTTACTGCTGTAAGGTAAAAAATTACTAAATAGTACTGTAACATCGCTGATGGTTAAACATAGAGGTAAAAACAGAGTATTCATGCTTTTGGAGAAGGTAGAAGAGCAATACAAGAGATCGTAAGTATGTCATATTTTAATTCCTTAACAGACAGCTGTCAAAGACAAACTAGTATTAGAAAATCTGAGCATATATGCCAAACAAAATTGGTTCCACATTGTTCATTATGGCATTTTCAAAACATAAACTAAGTCTCTGTTCCACTTACCACTGTCTTACTACCTGTATAGAACTTTACCAATACTTGATGAGTCATCATCTGATTTATGAATTTAAGAAAAATAAATGCTCATTTCATGTGAAGAGGGTTTTTGCCACCAAGAGAACTTTGGAGTTTGCATGTTTGTCACAAGTTGCATGTGTTTTATCTTCATAATATGGCTTTACATGTTATAAGGATGAAGAATGCAGTCTATTACTACCTCTTAACATATATAAAGACCATCCCTGGGGATGGTTAACAGGGATGGATGTGTTTTTGAGGCAGCCACCATGCTAATTACCACTTCCTCCACTTTGGAATTCCAGCCTGTTCATCAAACAGAAAATACCAAAGTCAAAAACAGTCTGGAATTTAACATGTTGATATTACCATCTTCACTGTTACTAGTATGTTTTTGTAAGTCATATTTTACATGACCAGTTGCAAACAAAAATTGGCTTTCAGTCTAAGAACAGCTGGTAATGGCAGATTGGGAAAGCAGGAAAGCAGAGATGAATTGCCCAGGCCTGTCAGTGGTACAGCAGAGGGGTATAGGAACTGAAATGTATCCATTTTGGAGAGGGAGTTATCAGTGTGAATTTGAAGCTTGTATCTGCCTCACTTCAAGTGACAAAATATTTCTGACATCAGCTTTAGGAAAGGCATGTTACCTGTGAATTGGTTAGGGACTGCCTTGTGAAGAGAACCTTTTGATATATTATCAACTGAAATTTTCATGGGTTTCATAGGAGAATTGCAGCATTTTTGAAAAAAAAAACACAACCAAGGCTCACCATTTCACAGCAAGAACAAGAAAATAGAAATATCAGTGGTAGACTCATATTGAAGGAAAGTAATTAAAGGCTACCAAGCCCACTTCACTCCAAAGGTAAAAGTTCTAAGAGCAGTTCTTATACACCTCCATGCAGAAGCTTGAGTTTGCACCTACTAAGTGTCCATCTGCTGACTAGAAAAAATAAATGAAAGTGTGAAGTGTCTTCCCTGGCATAGTGTAATGTCAGATACCCATATCTGGAATTTGAGATTATACTAGACCTGGAAATAAAGTGAAAATACCCCTGAAAAATCTCCAGCCTTTTCAAACTAACTGCTGCCTAGGTTAATTCAATTGCATATTATATATGTAGAATTAAGTATTTAAAAAATGAAGTATTTTAAAAAATATTTTAAAGCAGCTATTCTTTTATCTCCCTGCTAAATGTTATAGTTAAGATTTTTTCCTTCTGTAAGTAACATTAGAAATATATAAACTTGTGCCAGGATGTGTGTCCTGTTGGATCTATATGTTCACTAGAAGCACAAGGGTCAGCTAGAGTAGGAATCACTAACCTATTCCATGCATAACATTGAATATTCCTTGTAGATGATAGTTTTGAGTCTTTTGTGAGCTGCTGTGCCCATCAGTAATACTGACTCCTCTAGGGGTTGTGCTCAGGGTGGAGAGATGCCCTGAAACACCTTATGCACAGCCATGGATAAATGACCGAATGTAGGTTTGCGCATATAATGCAAATCTGAAAATAACAGCAGGGCAGAAACTCAAACATGTATATTTTGCCAGTAATCTGATAAGCAGAGTCCAGAAAAAGAAATATGCTTTGTTCAGCATATTGCCAGCTTTTCTGTTGTGCCCTAAATTATTTGTACCAGTAAAATTTCTCCAGGTGTTGGTAGGAATTTCTGCATGAGCAAGGCTGCAAGATATGGTTCTATTAATGTCTGTACCTTTTGAGGTATATTACTGATTCATTCTGTGGGGATTTGTAATGATGGGTAGCTTTCCAGAAGCCAGCTGAAGTATGTATCCATATGAATTTATGTTGGTTGTAAAATTACTTGACTGAAATGCAGTATTTCCTGTGAATTATTACTATAAGCCTTCCTAAGTCTCTTGTCTTACATTACATTTCCTAAATTCATGGCAAAAATGCTGTACTTTTTAGGCATGTATTTCAAAGGTCAGCATGGAGTTATGTCTCAATTCATATATATAAGAAAAATAATAATTGCAAGAAAGTGTTGCTATTCATTGGCTTTTCTGTAAATCTACTTCTTGTTTTTACTTCATTTGCAGCATATGATTTCGGGGCATGAAGCCAAAGTGGACTTTCACATCACCTCATCTCAGCTGCATACAGCAATTCCTTAATTATTACTTAATTTCTCCTTTATTATGCTCTGTGCTCCTTAATTTATAAGGATTGCTTTCAGTAAGTTAAACTCAAATGTGCTTGGAGATTAATACCTTGTCTGTTAATTTGTTCCCAGCTCCTCATCTTTACTGTTAAAAGTGTACATCTGAATGCACCTAGTGAAGCCATAACAGAGATTTGGTTATAGAGAGGAGAAAACTGTAAATATGATTTGAATGGTAATTGTACTTCAGGATTTTTAAGACATGTCACTATAAGTTATGCCTTGTTAGTCTTATGTTCTTGCATTTCCGGGCTGGTATGACCTGGATAGGGAAAATGAGATTGTAATTTCTCTTCTGCCAGGGGCGAATGCAATTTATTTTTCTTATTATTATTGGACTCTCTTAACAGGAATTAAGACTTATTGCTTTAAAGACACATGCATTTAATAACGGGGATTTGATGTGTGCTGATCTCAGTGCCCATATGTAGTCTCCTACAGATCAGAAGCAGTACACAGCTGGGGATATTTGTGCACATGAAGTGCCTTACAGGACCACTGCCTAACTGCATGCATTTTACATGCTTTTCTCCTGATATGGATCTAAAGCTGCCAACAACAGCGTGGGAGCAGCAAAAATTAAAAGGAAAGGAAGGAATGTTTCCAATAAAAGTTTGCCTCCTTTGCATAGTCTAAGTGACAGCAAGCATTCCAGCTTTGAGGGCTTTCAGTTGGCATTGTATGAAAATATATTTCAAAGTGGGGAGAAAAAGATGAATATAAAGAGGGGGAGGAAAGGACTGCAGCACCACTGGGCTTCTTTTACATTTGCGGCCAAGGCTGTAGAGAGGGAAGCGATGACAACTGTGGAGTTATACGTACGTAAGAGCAAAGTTTCCCACACGTGTTCTCATCAGTATCACAGTTTGGGGTGCTTGTTAATGGAGGTTTGGGCTTCAGCCAGTAGGGAGGCAAGGCCAACCACAAAGTTCAGATCTGGATCCAAACGCCTGCATCTTTGGGAGCAGTTATCCCTCTGGTTTGAGATTTTACTCATCTTAGCCATGTACAGAAATAAGTAAGAAACATGAACAAAGATGATTTTCAAGTTTCAGCTGTAATACTTTAGGTTTTTAAGCCCTTTAGCAATTTTGATTAACCGGGGGATTACATGAGATTTTCTGTGCCATTTACTTTATTTTATTTTAACACATTTATATATGACAAGTGCTTTGTCATTTGTACTGCAGATCAATCTTAAATGGGCCTGAAATCAGGTTTGGAGTAAATACCACTTGTGCCTCGATATTAGATCTTGTGTTTTAGGGAGCACCTGGTTATCTGCAAGAGAGTGAGCTCTGACCCTACTCTAAAACCAGCTCTTCAACTGTACTAAGGAATAGGACACTAGATGGAAGTCACTGTGCTGACAGTGATGTGTCAGCCACTGGCCAATGTCACAAAACCATGGGCTGAAATGGCCGTACTGAGCTGTGCTTGTTGTAGGACATCACTGCATTTTGCTAAACAGCCCCATTTTCTGCTTGGAAGATCTGATTTCTGCCCCATTTCTGGGGACTCTCTTGCTACAAGCTTAAACATGGACATCCTGTGCTCATCTTCCTGATCTAATTGCATGGGGTAGAATATACAGATGCTGGAGACTGCTTAATTTATTTGAACTTTAGAAAATTACTTTGGTTGCTGGAGTTGGAGTTCTGGCAGCAGCCTACAACCTTCTCCCTTGACTCTTGCACTTCTGTTGTGGCAGGAGCTCCTTACTTCTTGGAGGTGTTAGAGAGTCCCTGTTCTCGTAAGAGACCCACTTTCCTAGAGTTTCACCACCTGAAATCCTAAAAGGCACTTCCTCTGCACGCTGGAGATCTGCCTGAGTTGGGGTTCACAACATGTCCAGCAGCTCCTTTGGAATGAGAGACTAGAATTATGTCAATAATTTTTCATTTCATTCCATTTCAACCATAGGTAAAACCAACATCAATCTCATTAAACAATCTTGCATATGTTGATCACATTCTGAAATGTGTGTTTAATACTATAGCTAGAGTGGCTTGTGGCATATTATATAGACTATACAGGTCAATAAAGCAGGGACTCCTAAATAACAAATGTATGTCTTGAAAATAAGGCTGATCTAAGTTCACTTATGTCCTGGTGGTTGAGTGACATGAAGTAGACAACCGAGCAAACACATTGCAGAAGTCTGACAAGAGATAGGTCGTTGGGAGGAGTTGTCCATGCTTTAGCAGTTCTTTTAAAAGAGCATAGTCATTTTAATATAAACCAAAGGTGTGGGGTTTTTTCCTGATCATACAAAAATGACACATCTAAATAGTCCTCATGCTCCTTCTAATTATATAAGCTACTGATTAGGGATCAATGTGGTTCATTCCAATGCAGACTGTTTCCATTAAGATGCAGTTATGATGAAACTGTTTCTATCGTATGACTACCACTGTATATGATATAGTTTAATTAAGGAGTAATCCCTTTCAAAATTGGTCATTAGCATTAGCTAGCAATTTGCTAAATTTGCTTCAACAGGTTAATGCTACAGCTACGGTAAACAATAACTAATTTCATGGGGGTTTATTGCTGTTAAAAATTATAATCAGTTTCTAATAGCAATATTTAATTTTTAAAAAAACCTGTAGATTGGTTGAGTGCAGTCAGATTGCTTTACAATGAATATTTTCCTGGCAGATCAGTAATCCTCTGCTAGTAATTTCAGTTTTGAGTTCTCAGATTTAGCACTTCAATTATGTATTCTTCATTTGTTTTATTAATTGTTTGGTTATATTTGACGATGCTGAACTACACATGCATGCATAATATATGACATATTATTCATTAAATTTTGCAATGTGACAGGCTCTGGTTACTCATGAGTAATACAGCAATTGTCATGTAATAAATAAAGTGACTTTATGTGAGGTCGTTCTAAGTTCTTAAACATAATTATCTGAATTGTTGAAAGGAAATAAGTGTTGAAAGTACTGTGATGCATGATGTAGTAACTTGAGGAAATAAATTCTTATGCAATAGGTAGAACTCTTCTAAAGATGTTTATGACAGAAACAAATGAGATAAATGGAGATATTCTGTACTTAATACCAAGGCTGAAGATGGCTGAGATTGTCATGCTAACCCTTGCTGTAAATTTCTGCCGCTTCGTTAACTGCAGCAGAACTGTATGTAACTACATAGGCAGAAAATTTAGTTGTGAAGAGGCATTACTGCTGTGTGGAGCTGAAATTCTTGCAGGATTGGGCCCTGCATGGTAGGAAACACAAGACTGATGAATTCTTTGAGTTGCAGTACACTGGAAAGCCTGGTTTCATGTGTCCTCTAGTCATAAAGCACAACCACCTCAGATCCCTCTCAGTGCCTTCAGATGCAAATATTCTTCCATGGAAATCTAAAGGAAACCTACTGTCTTTGGTTTGAATCAAACAAAATGAAAACAGTTTGCTGAGTTGCAGGGTCATTTCAGGTGACTTTGAGGTCTGTGTAGCAGGTGTGTGCCTCCCTGGTGCCTCGTGGGAGCCATGTGTGGATGTATTCTTCCCTCATCCTTCACTCCTCCTGTACTACCTGCTCCCCAAATCTCTTTGTGCAGAGAGATATTTCTGAATTTGGCAAAAGACTGAGAGTCTGACCACAGACTTTGTGGGTGATGGAGAAGGTGAAGTTGACAGTCACTGGAACTACAGCTCTCATAATTCTCCAGTGCTTGAGGACTGAAGGCTTTACACTGACTTCCTTGAAAAGTAACATTACATAAGGACTCAGGGAAATATATTCCAGAGTTTGCATTAAATGTATTGAGGCTTTAGTATCATAGTACTTTTGTTTGAAAGTAGCAGGAAAAAAAGACTAAAATTTTCAATGTAAAAAAAAAAAAAAATCAGAACATTTTATTCTGTAAATTATTTATAAAACCCTCACAATTTTTCCTTAGGCTGCATGATGTTACATTGTTCTTTTTTTTGAGATAGTAAAATATTTTTCAGTGATTTGTCACATGAGGGCTTCTGTATGTACAGAAGAAATAATGGTTGTAGATAAATTTTGCCATTTACTGAATTCCATAAAATGCATACTCACCTTCTTTGAACTTGCTGAGTAACATTATTTTTAAAATTTCTAAATATTCTATTAAACCTCCTTCTTGTTGTTGTTTTGTTTTTTTGGGTTTTTTTTGGTTTTTTTGTCCCTCTAAAGCCTATATTAGCATTGCTACTTTTGGACTTTTACCAGTTGTTTAAATTACAAAACAATTTTGTGATAACTCAGCCTCTAAGTAGTAGAAATTAGTAGAAAGTGATGATTCAAAGTGAAATAACAGAAATCGTTGATATGGTAATCAGTGACACTTTTGTCATCGGTTTCTTGTTGATTGTTACTCACCTGCAGTACAGTCAGTAACTTCACAGGAGAAAACCACACCTCAGTAGAAAGAACATCAACCAACTCGCCATGAGTAACACCTCCAAATCCACAATATTTATTATATTTTTATATTTATATTTTATTCATATTGTCTGGACAGTTTCTCCAGCTTCATTAAGACACAGCTAATAAAATATTAGAATACTGTTCTTTCCTGGGTTTCTAGAAGAGACCTAGAAAATAGTATCTGTTCCTTTCCTTGCAAATCTGAACTTTTTATCAGGAGAGGAATGCACTACTGCAAATAGTTCATTTGTGAAGTAGGTTCTACAGATTAAATTTAAAGATTTAAACAGGTATTAATTTTGTGATGATAATTTTGAATTGTGTTTAAAAGCAGACTTGACAGCCTTGAAAATTAAATAGAAACTGTTATGGCTGAAATTTATGTGCATTCATTAATATCGGAAGTTAGTTTTAAAAAAACATCAGCAATATTATAATCTCTTGAAGTACCACTAATGTATACTCATGTTGTCTTCTGTTAGTAAGAATTAGATTCTGCTTTCATTTACTATAGCAAACTACTCACTGTGTAGTTCATTTCCTAGTATGTAAAACTTCAATTAAGATTGTGGCATCTAATTTTGCCTTCCTGGTGCAATACAAAAAGAAAACTGACTTTCCACAAAAATTCATATATGCAAAAGGAATTTTGGGACACTCTAAAAGAGTGAATTCAGTGACTTTTTATAATCTTTATTTCACACTCCATTACAGAATTATACAGAATAATAGTACCTTTTTTTTTTTAAGCAGAACCAGGTTAAGCTTGTGGGCAGTGAACCACAATTCAGTGGAAAAAGTTCTACATGAAAATTAATTGCAGACATAAACAGAAATATCTCCATTGACTCCACTGGCTTTGTGCATTTCAGGAGACAGAGCAGTTAAAGGAGCCAGTACCTTACACAGCACAAATGGATGTATTTTAGTCTCTTTTTGTCTCGTTCTATTAGCTACGTGATTCAGCTGGCATCTGTGCTTTGGTTTTCATGCTACATATCCTGTTGTATCAGTTCCAGTGACACATAAGTACTAATTCATCTGTATCCTGACTTTTCTGACACAGGTATGTTTGAGATCATGAAGGTGTTATTTTAAAGAGCACATTGTCACATTGGTTATGAAGTCATCGCACAGTGTCTCTCTTTTACAGAGAAATATGTATGACTGGAATGCACTGTTAGTATTGAATAAGCTTCACTGTGGCAATTTTCATGTATGAAGAGCAGAGGAGATCTGTCAGTAAAATCTGAATAATAAGCCTGAGATGTACCAAATGCCTAGTGGAAATGGGGTTCCTAGAGCTGTTCTGTCATACTGAGTGCTAAATATATGCTTCTAAGATGAAAGAATAGAATCAGCATTCAAAGCATATTTGTGTTAGGGCTGTTAAAGGATTTGCTTTCCATTCACTACCAGCATTTTTGCTCTCACATTTCTCACCTGTTTACCTACTGACTTACCACAGGGCTTCATTGTGTGTCCTCTTCTCTCACACAAATGTGCTGGCTAGTAGAAAACGAACAGAACATTACAGTATTGATTTTCTTTCATGCCTGCAAGTCATGAAGGTTTTGTGATTAATATAAATCAATATTTGTGGTAGAGCAGAAGGTGATTTGTGTAACTGCTGATGAAAGAGAGAACACTGAAACTTTCATTCAACACTGTTTGTTATTTGTAAATACTTACATTTAGAGGATTTCCACTGTACCAGGCTTCTTACTGTGAAGCTTGAAGTTTTTGGTGTGATATTGGCAGAATTTCCTCAGCTGTGACCCCCCTAAAATTTTAGCTCAAGTTAATTTTAAAAAGAGCTAGAATCTAAGTTAGATCCCCTGCTTTCTTACTACTTGTTTGACAAAAGATGTGTTAGAATAAGATGGAATAGAATAGATTCTTTCAGTTGAAATCAATGGTCATGAGGCAGGTCAGTCCACCTGCCTGCCTAAGGACTGACCAAGTAAAAGCTTGTTGTTAAGGGCATTGTCCAAATGCCTCTTAAACACTGACAGGCTTGGGGCATCAACCACCTCTCTAGGAAGACTGTTCCAGTGTTTGACCACCCTCTCATTAAAAAATGCTTTCTAAAATCCAGTCTAAACCTCCAGAAGAAGGCTATTAAATTGTTCCTTGAAAGAGTTGTACATAGTGTACAGGTCCAAGGTGAAAGAGTGTACATAGTGATAATGCTGGGCTTCTTGCAGGCTAGAAAATTGAAGTCCTAACCATCCAGCTTATCTGATCTCCTCTGTAATAACAGGAGGGGCCGTCCAGTATTTCCTTTTTGCTTTCCTCCCTTATGATTCTTTTCAGTCCCTTTTTTACCAACCCTCTATAAAGAGATAGAAAAACAACAACTGTAAACTTTGAAATCGTCATTAAGTTAATTTGTTAAAGGTATGTGTTCATATATTGCATGCATACAAGTAAGCATAGTATAAGAGTGTTATCCAAGCAATGGGGAAATGATTTTCAGGTGAAGTCTTTATAGATATTATAGATAAGATACACAGTTCAAGTTTCAGCTAGAAATTGTATTCTTCCTATGCTCTTTTTTTCAGGAAAAAAAAAGAAGCTATTGCTGTGAACTTGGTATATAATAATTTTAAGGCATAAAAGGATGTGTATGGATTTTGAAAACTTAGCTATTGGTTTTCAAAATGGAAGAACTCCAGAGTGTGATCCTCTTTCACAGTTTTTTTAAACTGCTTTTACAAATTCTGCATGGAAAACTGGCCTGCCACATGTGGCATAATTTACATTAGAAAACAGCTTTGCTGTACTTCTACAGTGTACTTTGCTCACTGTTATGACTGCATTTCTATCAACAAATCCACCTTTTAAAAGCTTCATGTTATAAGCATATGAGTAGCTCAGTGAAAACAGGTCTCTTTTATGGACTGGTAACTGGAAGTAAATGGTGGTTCTGTATCTCTTTAAGGTTTTACATTGCTCAAAAAAAAAAAAAAAAGAAGTGTATTACAACTAAAGTAGCTACACTTTTGGGGATATGTATTTTTTTTCATATGTCTAAAGAGCTCAGCATAGCAAATAGTCCAGTCTGACTATCACAGACTGTCTTTGGACCTGGTTAAATATGTGGAACATCAATGATCACAATGTCAGTCTTTGGCAATTTGTTGTCTATGAAAAATGCCCAGTCCTAAACAGACATCAGCATTGTAACACAATGTATTGAATCCATATTTCAGTGGATGTTTAGAGATATAATTTTAGAGATATAATTTTCAAAGTAAAGAAATCGAAAGGGGAAATGGCTATATCCAGCCTGTCTACAGCATGAACTGAGACAGGAAAAAAAGTGATTTTATCTTCATCAATTTTATGCACATGTCTGTATAAAAGGACTCTTTTGGTTCTTTGTTTCTTGGTGTTAGAAATACATGTTTGGCACAAGTAGGATTCATTATTATTAAAGTCAGACTGCTTGTATTTTTTGGTAGAATTAAGGATGAGACATGCAGGTAACTCCCTGGAAGTTAACACTGCATTCTCTGCTGAGCATTGTGGAATGTGCAAATTATATGTTACTCTAGATAGTGATTTCCTTTTAATGCTAAAGATTTTCTCTAGTAGTTCTTGTATTTATGTCACTTGTGTGAATGTTGTAACAACTGTTGTGGCAGCAGTTTTGCTTGTGCATGATTGCTGCAAAACTCAGTGTCCCAGAAACAAGGAATTTGCCTGACACTGATATGAGTCACTGGTTATTTGATGCAGAAACAAAGTTTGCATTAGTCCCAGCAGTTTACATCAGTAGTTTGACCAGTAAATCATCTGCAGTTTCATTGCTCTTGTTCTGTACTTCTTTTGGTATGCTGCTATTCATCCCTGCCAAAGCTTGTCAGTCCAGTACTTTTTGAATTAATACCTTCTCTTCTATTTTTAAATAACAGCAGGGGCAGGTGGCTGCACAGTTTCCAATCAAGAAAGAATGCTAATGAATTATAAAGAACTTCTGACTTGCATTTAGTGGCACCATGACATGTTATAACAGCCTGCCAAACACAGCATTTCTTATAAATCACACTTCAAGGGGCAAAAATATCCACCTGTCATATCTGAGGCCTCTGCAAATGTCAGTGTTTGAAGATGACATAATTTACTCCATCTTGTAAAGTACCTCCTTATAATAAATGTTTCCTTTTTTAATGGATAGAATAAGATAATTTAGTGTTTTCTCCCTTCTGCCCAAGCATGGCAGCACTATGCACTTTGTTTCATATTTGGAAACACTCTATTGTTCTTCTGCAAGAAAAAATCCATTTCAGGGATGGTGTTTGTATAATAATTGGCAACAAGCCTGAAGTATTGACATTGTCTCATCAGGACTCTGTACACCTGCATGTCCATGCAATACCTAATCTTTCTTAGCAAGAAATTGATTTTATATAAGTTTCTTAAATACTGACAATTTTTACAGTCTTATTTTTATGGTCATACGGATGACCTGGAGCCATGGCATACCATTATCTGAAATACTATAAAGACTGATGATTTATATGTTAACAAATGGTGGCACAATTTATAGATGTAACATAAGGAAACACATACTAGTTCTTCACTAGACAGTGATGTGTAAATCAAATGGGTAAGGTGATTTCCTGAGCTAAAATAAGGAGTGTTTGTTTCAGAATTTATCCTCAGGCCTTTGGGCAAGGAATTATTAAGCAGTTTGTGTTTTCAGAGGATAGTAAATAAAATAAATTTGCTTCTGCAATTTGACCTGATTAGCAGATATCAGTACAGAAATGTTTTTCTTTTTGAAGAGGTCAAATTGTCAGAGAGTTATTTCTGTCTTACAAGTGAAATGAGCAGGAAGGAAGTCTCAGGACTCTAAGGAAATGTTCAGCCATCTTAGAGCTCTCTACATTTTCTGTTGCATACTTGTATAAGAGATCTGTAGAGCTCTATGAGATACGGTTTGAATTTGTGGAAACAAGAACGGCCAAATCCCCAGCTGGTATAAATCAGCCTTGTTTTACTGAATCAGTAGAGCTGTGCACTTGCTTTATACCAGCAGACAAACTGGAGGAAAGGACACATTACAACAAGAAATCTCAGGTACATACAGGTATTATTTACTTTTTAGATATATGTATTAGTGGTAATTACCAGTAATATAATCCCAGTGGCTCCAGGGGATACATTAATAAATTTCAAAATGAAATTAATTGTGTTTTTAAAGTAAAAGAAATTTTAAAATAGAGAATTAAAATTGAAAAGTAAGGTCATAGCTGTGCACAGCTGGCGCTAGGAGCACAAACCTGATCATCTATTTTGTTTCATATATGACTTATTCCATAATTTAATTCAAACTTTTGTGCATGTTAATTTTGGGATTAACATATTTAAAGATAAAATTGCATCATTCTTTTTTGATTGAATCGTATTCTTGCTTTTTGTGATCTACAATCCACTCTGGTCATAGTGCTTTATTTCTGTCATATTGCCTAGTATTATTTAAGCAATGCATAAATTCTCCTGCATTTGCACCAAAAAAAACAACAACCCAAAAACCAACAAAAACAAAAAAAAACCCACCAAACCAACCAAACTTAGAGAAAGAACTAAAAACAAAGGAAGGAAAAAGAAACTGTTGTCACTTTCACTTGCTTTTCAATGAAATCTTTAGGATTAGTCTCAATTCAGTCTTCATTCTTCCCAGGAACAGGTGGGGAGCTTTGAGGGTTTATTGAGGGAATGTTGTGTGCAGGCAAAAGAAGGTCACGCTTGCCTCCTTTCCAAGGACTCATTACTCTGACCACTCCTGAGAAACAACCCTTCTCAGCAAAGGATGTTATCCAGCCGAGGAAGACATCATTGACTGTGAAAGCCAGTTACACCTAGCTAACAGTGTTTCCTGCTACCCTCAGCATTGCCCTGCCTTTTGGACTGATGCATGTGTTGGCTAAGTAGGGATTTGATGTGAGCTGGAGAAAAAGGAGGTGACTGACACAGATGCAATAAGAACAGAACACAAAAATAAAAGTGAGTGCACACATAGTGAGTTAATAGTAATAAATTTATGCAATGAACTCCATGTGTTCAAAGATGATGAAAAAATGCTTTAAATATTTTTCAGCTTCCCTATAGAGTTACGCTTTTCTTATGTCAAACCTTGATCTATAGTTCTATAGAGGAAAGAAGCATTTGCAATGTTAAAACAACCCTTTTCGCTTTAGATTTAAAACAGGATGACAGAAATATAAACATTGTATTAACCCATATTGATTTCTCTTTTCTTTTGGAGGGAGAGGAACAAAAGTAATAAGAAATCCTGAATTTAGTTTCAAAGCCGGTCCCTTCATGCTTATTCTGAAAGTTTAGTCTTTTATGTGAAAAAAGTGCCTGCTGACATTATTGAGTACATAAGTCAATGACAAATTTTCCACTGAATTAAATGGAGCCACAATTTCATCTCTAGATACCAAACCAGATTTTTATGTATGTGCTCATTTGCTTTTTGTTTCAATTTAAATTGAAAACTTAAGCACTGCATAGTAAGCTATATATTTTCTAGATTATGCTGAGGAACAGATTAGTGATTACAATTTGGCATTACAATTAAACAGGAAGAAACCAAGCTGTTTAGCCCCTTCCTGGAATATTTTGGATCTTCACTGAAATTAATTTCCTCTATGAGAGTTCAGTTACTCTACTTCAGATTTTGACCTAGGTCTATTCTGCGTCATTTCTCAGTAAATTTACAGATGATGTTTTTGTAAAAACACCACATAAGATACAGATGGGGCAGAATTCAGTGTGATGGCTGTTGTTTGCAGCATTCTTAGCAGAAAGCTGTGTTGGTGGAAAGTCAAAGCACTGTAATTTGTTCACGCCCAGTCTGGCAAAAAATGAGCATAATATGTCATTTGGGAACTGGTATGCAAGCAAAAGAATGCTTTTATGTGACAGACAGGTCTGCACAGGTGCTTAGATCCAACTGACAGCTACAATATAGGCTAACTTCTTTAGGGAAAGAGACACATAAAAATTTAACCTGGTCACATCTATATTCTATTGGGAAGTCCTTCTGGCCTGAGAGAGTCCTACCTGCCCCTTCCTGTCATCTGAGGTGGCTTACTAAGCACCCTTGACACACCTTGCATGTGTATAACATAAAACTGTCTCAGCACTTAGATGAGACATGTGCATTTCACCTGTAAATTTGCCCAAGTGGACTCCAGTAGCATATCTGTCACGTAATACACCCCAGTATAGGGTGTACCAGCTCACCTGCACACAGCCAGCTGGCCAATATCACAGTTCTGCTACTATGGCTGATACTTGGATTAAACTGAATATTAGTTGTTGAAATTAATTGGATGTGCTTAGAAGCACCTGTGTGAGTTGCAATTCAGTGGCTTTCTAGATGTACAATGAAAGAACCTCTAGTGGACTATGTTAGGCAACTGTTAGAAAGAATCTGCCTCCTTGCTTGCTTAGAGCATTCTTTAGCATCTAAATCAGCATCTTAGTCCAGAAACACCATGGTAGTCACAGGTACAGACAAATAGTGAAAGTTCACTAAAGAACATTCTTAATGTTGCCACAATAATGCATTCTGTTATTGAAAATTAGATTCTGGTCCAGTTTTCTATTTTAGCCACAAACATTACAACTCACTGCTAAATGGTAATAATACAGTCATTATAATTGCTCAGATGGCTATGTGTGTTAGAGAATGATAAGTGCTAGTGAAGGTACTATGATAAAATAATGAGAAAATCCTACAAATTCAGGATTATGGAGATTGCATTATTGCTGTAAATTCAGAGATAGCTATGGTGAAAGATAAGGAAGAGTCTCTAAGGGTATATTCTATCTAATTAAAACATTTCCCACATGAAAAAGTAACAAAAGCAATAAAGTGATAAAAGCAACATTAAGCTATATAAAGATGTGATATGCAGGCAAAGAAATTCTTTACAAGGAAGGATTCCAGTTCTGAAAGACAATTATGGCTGTTTGGTCCCCTTAGAGTTCATTAACAAACACTTGGGAGCACTGATTAGGGCCTGTGACTTTGTTTTTCCACTGGCATAAGAGAAATAATTAATGGAAAAAATGTGGACAGATTGACTAAGAACTTGGTATTAGTTTATGGGACATACTCTTAGCTTTCAGCTAATTAAATTGAAAATGAAAAAAAAAACCTTCTGATCCTCAACAGTCAAAAATTTCCTCTTTTATATTATTTGGTGACAATATAGATACTAGAGGGGAATAACAGAATAGTGGTTTAATTTGTTTATTCCCTTTGCTGAAGAACTGAATTTTAAGACCTTCAGAATGTAGATCTTTACAGAGCTCTAAGAAACCAAAAGAATTTTTTATTTATGAGTATTTTTTCCTGCCATTCTGTTTATGCTTGAGAGTTTGGACAAAATAAGAAAAACCCTCTGATTTATATTTTTTAAAGAAATCAAAACCAACAACTTCTTAAGGTTCTGCACTTTTTAAACACTTCCTTTTGTCTGTTCCTTCCATTATCAGTATTTTTTTCCCATATTTCATAAATTTCCAGTAAACCTCAGAGAAATATTCTGAGACCACAGATAATGCTTGAGACCATGTTAAACTAAACTCAGCCCATAATGATTATTAATTATTTTAAGTACTTCCTCTTTAGCTTTCTTTTCCACTCTTGGCAGACTGGGTTTGAGAAAAGCCAGCTAGCTGAATGCCAAGGAACATTTGCAACTTAAAACCATGGAAATCATTAGAGTTATTTCAGATGTAAACTGCAGTGTCAGTCTGTTTTGCTTCATGAATTTGTCTGCAGCTTGCCACATGATGTCTGATTCAAGGACTGATGCAAAGTCCCCTAAGTCAGCAGGTTCACCATGGACTTTGGGGGACTTTGGACTCTGCCATCAAATTCTACACCTGTTCTTATATCTATGGATAGTGCACTGGGTAGAGGCCATCTTCCCAGAGCCTGTTGCTCATGGAAAGCACATGAAGTTTTGCTAAAGCCTTCTTTCCATAGCCACATATATACCTGTGATTTAATTCTTTGTCTTTTTCAGGACATCTCACTCAAGTCCCAGAGCTGAGGGCACTGTCATTACTCACACACTGCCCCGAAGTGTCACACTGCAGCACCTCACTTGAAGAAGGGCTTGTATAGCCAAAACTTGTTTTCTTCTCCCTCCACACTGTACCAGTTGTTCTGATGAAAGGCATTAGCTTTGCTTACAAGTATTGTTTTGACTAAATACTTAACCTGTCAAGAATACAGTGGTGCTACTACTCAGGCTCTGAACTTGCCCTCTTCCTTAGTCACCATGTCTTAGTTTTGACTGCAATGACTTTGGCTGTCCTTGGATTGTATCTGCGGATTGAGCTGCTGAGAAACTACCCTTCCCCAGGAGCAGCTTCTGCTCTGAGCTCTGCTCCACTGTTTTCTTTTTTGTTCCTTTTGCCATCCTTCTTTTCAACTTCCTTCCTAGATCTTTTTCAATAGGAAAGCTGCCTGGGGAGCTGCACTAAATAGAGATGTGAAGGATCAGTGTTTCCCTCCCCTGCTAGCTGTGGCTGGGCTCTGGGATATGATATGCAAATATAGCAAGGGGTATGCTCCCTCCTTCCTTCCTTCTTGTTTGGGGACAGGATTTTCCCTTCTCCTTATCTGGCTGCTTTTGTCTTGCATTTCACTTGTATTCTTTAATTAGCACATTCCTTCTAGCTTGGCTGGCTTTTTCCTGTTTACAGCATCTCCACAATTGCTACCCAACTCTATAAATCATACATTTCATGAGAAGTACTCATTGTAAATATGCGTGGTACTAGGCTCATCAATTCTAGTTCACTGGGACCTTGGAGTATACATTCTGTATTACATATTAATAATGCAAATAGTAAGTTAGTACTGGAAGTGACTTCCTAAATGGCCTTCCTTTTTACTGTGTTTTGGGGTACTGCCATACCTGAGTAGGTATTTCTAAGAAAGACAGTAAAGTCCAAATATATCAGATGAAAGGACATACAAATTAACTATAAATAGAAAATTAAATTTATCATTTTGTAAAAAAGACTAAGTGGCAGAGTGTGAGATCACAGCTTCTGGAAGGCATAATTTGGCTCATGTTGCTTCTCATGAGAAAGAGGAGAGGAACCCCTCTCCTATTGTAATCTATTAAAAGTCTGCAGATGAGAGCATAATGGAGAGATGGAAAGAAGGAACAGGATTTAGGGTAGCACTTTCCCCTCGAAAGCAGTGTGTCCACCTAGCCAGGCCAGATGTACAATGTCACAGTTCTTTGTGGTGAAGGAACCTCTGCAACATTAGTTGATGTGAGGCTCAAAACATTATCGTTTAACAAATTACAGTATTCAGCAACTCACTACACCTTGTGTAGTGAATTTTAAAATACTTTTGGATGGAAGATTATGTACAAGTGGTAGATGGTTTTATACTTGTTAAACGATATGTCAAGATTTTGGAGAAGTCCTAATAAAGTCTCTATCATCTTTATGTATAAGCTAGTAAATCAGAAAACTAAGTTACATCTCAGAAAGGCAGAATCCTTTTGAAAGTAAATTTGATCTGTGATTATGTAAGTTGATAAATACTTACATAAATTGTCCAGAAATACATTTTGAATTCTACTCAGTCATACTATTGCGTGGCAAAGTGAATAAAATCTCAGTGTGTGTCCTAAGCAGGACACAGAATTTAGCTCATGTTACTTCTGCAACTCAGTGAGTTGTGTGTATCAACATCAGTGGGAGAATACAAAACTGCAGCATTGAGCTGTGATTTCCATACAGTGCTGTCATGGCTTAGAAATGGTATTCTCCAATTCAGTGCTCCCTCTAAAACCATGCCACTGCTCGCTAATCCTCCTGCTCCAACTGAAAGCACAGAAGGCAAAGATAACAGGTTGAGATAAGAACAATTTATTGGAAACAGCAATGAGATTATAAAAAATGAACAGTAACAACAGCAATATTAACAACAAAAGGAATAAGACAAAAAAACTATTTACATGTAAAATAAAACAATACTGGACTATTTTGCCCGCCACACTTTCTCCCACTAGAAAGAATGCCTTTCGTCTTGGAAACCAGAGTGAGTCCCTTCTCCCCCACCACTGGCAATGATGTGAGGTGGTATTGAATAACACTAAGGTCCTGGCGAAACTAGGACAAGTGCTATGAAAGATTCTGGGTTTGGGAGCTGTGTTGTAGCCATGAATGTCGAAAGAAAGAATTGGGGCTTACAGACTGAGATAGGCTTTTGTTAGACCATCTGATATAATTGGAAAAAGATCAAAAGTTTACCTGTTATTTCCTGTAACATCAATCACTCTTATGAAAGATACTGCTTTTTTTCATATAAACTTCTCTTATATTTATCTTTCTAAGTGTAAAGGACATATATTCTTATGTCAAATGTGCACTTTTTAATATTGGTTACTTGAGACATTGTATATGACAAAGGTAAAGAAATTAAGGAAAGGAGCTTTGATGAATGTATAGCAGAGTTTAACCCAGGCAGACTTTCCAAGCAGTGCTTATTAGAAAGAACAGATCTCTGATGATCAGAGATTGCAGTGGAGTGGCTAGAATTGTACTAGACAGTGACAAGAAGAAGCACAGTAAAAGGTTTAAACTGAAGATTTAATTTTGAGGCAATAATCAAAAATGGGAAAGAGGTTAAGATGGGCTTTCTTCTCATTCTGAAAATCATAATACTTCATGTGATAATCCAGTCTTTTTGAGAAACATGGACTACAACATATAAATTCCAATTCTTTCATTAAGGACAATGATTTAAGGCTGAATTAAAACATTATCTTTTGGAAAGGCACATGCTTTGGATCTAAGAGTGCCAATTCAGGAGAATTTATCCATGTTTCTCAAAACTTTTCCAGAACTTCGTCTCTAAACTTGGTTATCCACTCTCTGCACTCTCTATATTCTCTATCTGCTCTCTATATTCTTCCACATCTTTTCCCCAAAACCAGAGATTTTGGCAAAATAGATTGCAACCAATTGCTTTAAACTTTCTGTTTTTCATGTGCCTAGAATTTTTTAGCACAATGATTTTTAATTGTTTCAACCTGCACTGGCAATTCCATCTCTAAACTCTGATATACTCGTATATCCCAGATGTTAGTCTTGCTGTGCTGCACGTGCCTTGAGCAGCCCAGATCTTCATGCAGCGCCAACTAAATAAGAGACAGAAATACCAGAAGATGTTGGATTTCAAGCTTGCAGTGTGTACTGTAGCTTGAGACAGATCACTGGCTGGACTTCTGTTAATTTTGGTTCTTGCTAATGCATGAAATGTTAACTGAAAAATGTTATCATATGAGTTTTTGGCTTTTTATGGACAGAATGAAGAATCTGAAATCTGAAGCTTTCACAGCTCAGCAGAATGTCATCTCAATGAATGAGATTCACCTCTTATTTCCTGACAAAATTAATTTGAAACCTGAAATTTAACCATAATAAACAGATTAAAAGTTCTAAGAGATCAGAATAACTAGATTGTTGTTGAAAGTTTTGAGAAAGAAATGTGTCAATGAGGCAATTGAAGTAAGGAATGATCATGTGGTTCCTGATGGTTGAGAACAATCACAGAAAAGTATAACAAAACCAGAAAAGTCTGAAAAGAAACTTTGCTGTGTATTTTGAAAGTTGAGGACATGTTTTCAATCTGCCAGGAGGAAACACAGAAAACAGTGATGCAAAACCTAAAAAGCATCATTTCAGTTATATAATGTTACTGTATCTCAGCTCCTGCAGATGTGGAAAATCGTCTGTAGCAGTGTAGGTGTGAGCTGCATCTCATATGGGAAGGGGAAATAATGATGGTTATGTCCTTGCTCTGCTGAGTAGTCATGAATGACATGGGAGAGCAACAGAGATGTCAGGTTTGTAGGGTTTAGCTGTTATGTGTTTTAGTTTGAGTAAGTCTAACTGTACAAGAGAAGAGCAGGGAGCATTAGGGAGCATAAAGGACAGTGGCTTTTCTCAGTTTGTCAACACAGAGAATACTTAGAGATGTACTGGACTGTACTGGGTTTGGTTGAGGTGAAGTTAACTTTCTTCACAGCATTCCCTATGGCACTGTGTCTTGGAACTGTGACTAAAACAGTGTAGGAAACACACCCATGTTTTGGCTATTGCTGACCTGTGCTGGAACAGCTTCAAGGCCATCTCTTTTTCACACTCTGTCCTCTCCTAGTGTGTAGACTGGGGAGGGAACACAGCTGGGACATCTGACCCAAATCAGCCAAAGGGATATTCCATGGTATGTAATACCTTTCCCAACAAAAGAAGCCTCTGGCGTGGAGTAGGGGTGAGTGTTGGTTATTAAACTGTCTTTATTGCAACACACAAGTTTTCTTGTGTTTGCTCTTCCTATCCTCTTCCTCATCCCACTGAGGCAGTGGTGGGGAGCGAGTACAGGTGAGTGCTTCATTGCTGGCCGGGGTCAACCCATGGCACAGTGGTTACTGCATGGATTAATGGAACATCGTGTTCTCTGCCCCCTGGTTCCCAGGATCTAATTTCCTTAATAAGGATGTAGCCAATTGGCAGTTCTGTATCCTTAAACTCTGAGTCACTGAGGGACATTTTCAGTCAACCAGAACCCAGGGAAAGTACTGTGCAGTTAAAATTCAGTGCCTAATGCTTCAGGATACACATTTGCATGAGTAAGTCATCCAGTTAAGATCCTTTATTCTTCTGACAGAGTTGAATGAAACACAGACATCATTTTTTCTAGAACAGGTGCTTTTATGAGATAGACCAATCTAATAATCATTCAATAAATAAGTATGTTCTTCATTTTAACTGCCTGCAGCACTTAGAATTTCCTGTCAAGGTGATATCACACACGAACGCCTGTCTCTAACATTGTATCTCTTAATGTATCCATCCAAAAAATGCAGTTTAGTCTTTGAGGATCTGTTCTTCACAGGAGGAAAAGGTCATAAATGTGTGACCTGAGGAAGACCAGGAAGAGCAAGGGCATTTTGTGCCACAGCCGCTTAGCTGGGATGAGTGGTGAAAGACAGTCCAGTAGCTGGAAGCGTTATTCCTAGTATGGGAATGAGACTGGTGTCCTAGCACGATCGTTTATGAGTTAAAATTCAGATGGAAAGTAAATAGTGAAAGACTAAGAAAACAATTGCAGCATCATTCAGAAGATCAGCATGATTTCATCTTCAGCTTGTAAATTTAAAACTTTTCTTTGTCAATTGAGTTTTCTGGTCTTTCCTTAGTGACGATCTTGCCACGTCCAGCCAATTAAAAGAAGTCTAAAACTTGGAATTAACAATTTAATATGGAAAGGTAGGTTTGAACTTTATCAGTCATGAACATTTCTAAAACTAGTGTTTTTCTGTGATGCTGAACATGTAGCACCACCTGGCATTCTGCTTGCAACTTTTGTGGAGAGCAAAGGCATGATGTGTGGTTATGGTGTTTTCAGTAGCTGATACTGTAGTGAGTAGAAAATGATGGCAGAGATGGGCCTGTTGCATTACAACTATAGAAATTTAGCAGAAAGTAAACCCCCTTGCATTCCAGCTGGTCCTCAGAGATCAGAGGGGTTGGGTGTGACTGGCTTGATTTCTGATTATAAAAAAATAGGTGCCTATATAGGTTTTATATAATTTATCAAAGCACAGACTGTTATCTTAAAAACACTTGTGATCATCCTACTCTTGCTTTTGTTGGTAAATGCCTTTGAATAACTTACTGGACTATCACAAAACGATCTGCAATAAGGATGGTAATGATTAATATGCAGGCAACATAATACATATTTTTGCTTGGTTCAGCAGGAAAATTTAATATTACCCTAGAGTACTGCTGAAGATTATTTTAACCCAGAATTCTTTGTTCCCAGTGACATTTTAGTGTGTATACTAATGTTTTACCAGCAGTAGTGGATACTAATATTTTACCAGCAGTAGTGGAAATGCTGTTTAGTAACAGAGCAAATATTTCACAGATTATATTCTCCTTTTTACAAAAGTGGTTGCTATGTAAGTATAATGATTATAAACAAAAATTAGAGGAAAAATCCTTAGGAATGAAAGGGGAAAAAAAACTTCTTTATAGAGCAGATGTTATTATGCCAAAGGACCAACTAAATAATATTGTGAAAACATATTCTATTTCTTAATTTTCTGCAAATCATCTGCTCTCAGGCTTGTATAGAAAAACACTGCATCAAAACACTTTGAAATCAGTGAGAGTTTTTCCACTGAGTGTCATGAGCCCTGTGACAGATGCTTGTGGCTTATGACTTGTGTTAACACGCAGGACATGGGGAATCTGTTTCTCCACTGTTCTAATGCTGACAATGGAGAAATAGTGTTATTTTTCTGCATCACAGTTTGCAGGACAGCCAATAGATTTTACGTCGTTCTGTGCTGAGGAACTAACTAACATCTTTTGGTGACTCCTTTCAGCCTGTGCAGAGACCAAGTATAATGCTTTTCCTTCTAATGCCAAGACATGATGGTTTTGAGTGTTATAGGACAGATGCTAAAGACAGAATGACCTTAGTCATGACAGCACTGGGCATCTGCCTGTGACAGCAGATGTTGCTGTCTTCTTCCTAACTTCTTCTGGTGGCATTAAAGACAAATTAAAGACAAACAAAATGATCCTTAAAGAGAGAATTTACTTTTCAATAAAGGAAATAATTGGGGGGCGGGGGGGGGGACCTTTGAGACACATTAATAAGCAATTTCATGAATGAGTATTCATCACTTCTTACCCACACATTACCACACACAGTAACAAATTTAGATCTGGTTGCTCAGTGATGACCATATTTCATTATTACATTTCTGTGTTGTTGTTAAGGACAAGGGCATTTCTCCTTTCATTTGGTTTTGAGCAAGTAAAATTACAAGTATTCACGTTCTCTTTTGAGAAAACTTTTTCTTCCCGTGAACTACTGAGTGTTTCTTTAAGCACTTAGTATTTGATATTTATACTTTTTCTTTTCCTCTTGGATGAAAGTATAATTGAGTTAAAACAATCTTTCACTGATAAGTACTTCATTTACAGTAAGCGTAACTATTGTAATTTTTATCTGTCACTCAAGGTGCTGCCACCTTGTAAAGTCACATTTAAGAAAACTTGCTGTTTTCTTCCCTAGGATAATTAACAATCACACTTGGTTAAGCAACATTGCAGAATGTCATGTTCTTGCAAATTAAAAAAAAGAAACTAGAATTATCCAAACTAGGTGAAAAAAGACCTCTGCAAATCTTTTTCATGTAGACACACATTTTTACATAAGTGTTTGAGAAATTGGCATCTGTCTGTCAACCATATGAGACCATCTAATCAAAGTCAGTTAATTCTGGTTAACAGTTCAGATATATTTGAAACACTGATGTTTTGCTTGTTTGAGTTTATGTCAGATGAAGAGATTTTACATTCCAAGAGGTTTGGCTGTAGCTTGAGTCTGGGCTTACTCACTGAAAAATCCAGGGTGTGACATTAGGGCAAGTTGTAGGAAACAATAAAGGGCCTAAGCTTTTTGTTGTTGTTGCATCACATTCTTATGAAATGGTATTATAAGCCTCACAGGACAAGGAGAAAATAAAGCAAACTGAGATACAGAGCTCTGGAGTTGGATCCAACAATTTCTATTAAATACAGAGCTCTGGGTCACAGAGAGGGTAAGTGATTTGACCAAAGGCACAGAGGAAATATGTTGCAAGTGAAAGGTTGGAAAATTGGTGCTCATGTTCTCAGTTTTTTTACTGCAAGAATTAGTGGGCATTGCAGCCAAATAACACCTTTTTTTCCCCTCACTCACTGTCTTTATCACTCTCTTCCTATATTTGCTACATTTTGTTTTATCTTGTTACGTGATGCTGCAAAAAAAAACCCAGAAAATCCAGGAAGGCAGTAGCTGCTATATATTTACTGACATGCCACAGTTTCTGAAAATCCTGCTTGTATGTTATGTGTTCCACATTTGGCACCACTAGAATAATAATTTTTGACTGAATGCATAGCCAAGGGACTGTCCTAATTTGCATTGTTACAATTTTAACTAATGCAGTAATATCACTGCAGGTCATCTGCAACCTGCGTAATCTATTTGCTGAAGCAATGTCATGTAAATTAGAATTGTGAGAAGATGATTGTAAATTATTAAGTTAGCATGTCTTAAGAAGTTATCACTCTTGAGCTGAGATGCAGTAACTGATTGTTGTACACCTCCCCTTCATGACAGGTAAACTCTAGCTAATTTAATGCTAATTTAAGTCACTATGCAGTGCCTGATTGTCTGACCATACCTTAAAATCTATTCTTTTAAATACTTGGATTTATTGTTTTTCATGATGAAGTCTGAAGTTGCTCACAAGCTCTCTAAAGCTTGTTTATCTGTCAGTGTCAATATAAGGTCACACACTTGACTCGGATGTTTCAGAGAATTAGTTTTGTTCAGGGATGTGTGTATGGCACTGGAGGCTGCTGATGCATTTAGATTCTGCTTCCAGTGCAGGTGCATGGCAGCCCACCAGCCAGAATGGTTGCTCTGGCATGGGAATTGAACACTTTGTCCTTGGGTACAGTGTGGCCTCTGTATCCCCTCTGTTGCCTTTGAGTTTGCTGTGTTTACCGAAGTAAACAGTGTTAGATGTTGACATCTTTGCATTCAGTAACTAACATGGACTTTTCTTGGAAGTCTCTTGAGTGTTTCCATTCCTATTAAATAGCTCTATAAAAATACAATTTTGCCACAATTTGGAAGGAAGGGCAAGGCATGAGCCAGAATGATCATTTGGTATTCCTTTATCCAGTCTAGTCTTACATATTGTTGGTTGACACAGGCACAGTGTTTTCTTGGCTATCAGTGAGGTTCTTCATGGCCATAGAGTTCTCTTCAGAAGAAGGAGATTTTCAGAATGAGACAATAAACAGACGTACTGTTGGGGGAGCTTTTGGGACAAGACAGGCTTCCAGAATACAGAGTGCAGACTGATAGTGAGGAAGTGCTCAGATCCTACGAATCCTGCAAAGTAGGACTCCAGCTAGACAGTTTTAAAACCTAGACAGAGATTGTATCTGCCGTATTTTTAGAAAATAATTATGCACATTCTTTTGAATATATAGAATGATGGTAAAAATTCTATCATTCATCAGGCATGTTGGTTTAAAAAACCAAGAGATGCTGTTAGAGCCTGAGAACAGAGACATTGTATCTTTGTGAGACATTCACAGACGCTTGATTTCATTCATCCACCCACACAGTCTGAGATAAGCAAAAGAAAATTGTTCTACTTCAAGAAGGAAAGTTAACTGGCTTGAAAAGCTGTCTTGGAGGTCAAGCAGTTCTGTGATAAGTCTTCTATGTTTTTATTTGATCAATTTACTGATTTTTCCATTTAAGATTTGGTTGGCTTTATGTTTTCATGTTCTCAGAGCAGAGAATCCACATTTTGACAAATATACTGCTGTACAGTGAAAAAGGGTGCTATCAATGAAACTGCTGTCAGTACCAATTAATGTACTTATTGCCATTTTCTTGTGATAATGTTTAATTTATTCTAACCTTAACAGAGATTCCTGTTAAAAAGAAATGGGAATGAATCTCAGACAAAAAGAATTCAGCAAATGAGTTTGGCCTGTGTAGAATATTTAACATTACAAAGAAAGAAACCAACTTCCTCCCTAATTATATTACATTTTTGTCACTGTCTGATGGAGTCTTTACTGTAATAAATTGTATCAGTACCATGTGAAATCTGCTTGAACTGTGCTGATATGCGCAGCTGAGAAACTGGTCCAGTATTGCAAATTATTGGGTCTCAGAAGTTGGATGGGCCTAATTGTTACAAGCCTGGCCACATTTAGCACAGGCATCTTCCAGCCGCTTGTTGACTTGAGTTATCAAATTAGCCCAGCAGTATGATATGCAGACTGTTTAGCATCACTATTAGATACATTTGTTGTAGTTTTAGAATAATGTCTCTTTTTTTGTGGTTGGGTGTGCTTTGTAGTGATGTGATTGGTTGAGCTCCAAGTGCCTGACTTGTGCCAATTTAGAATGAGGCTTAATTTTAAAAAAATCTTACAAATAGGAAATTCCTGGAAAATAATTCAGAAAACTCCCCAAACGTCATAAAAGTTATTACTCAAGTTAAATATTCATGAATTGTATGAGACTGGCATTTCTATAAAATACTCAGATTTTGCACCATGGCATTTACTGATGAACCATCAGTTGAATCTAGTTTACAGATTATTCTTAGTGTTCCTGTGAAGGATATTCTGCTCTGCTTTGTCAGAGCCACAGCTGCTTTTGGTTATAATCTTCAGAAGAGATATTGTGTGGGTAAAACATAGGGTCAGGTACCCTGTGCTATCTAACACAAAGCACTATAGTTTGGTTACAATCTTACTTGCTTAAGAGCAAAGTGTCTGGTCTGCTAATCTAAATGCTTTTCCACTTCTATGTTCATGGCAGCTACAGAGTTGCCTTCAACTTGTTGTCTTGCAGGAAAACTGAAGAAGAGTTCTTGAAAGCAGCATGAATCACACAAGAATTCACATTTTTCTTTTACGTGGTGTTCTTGAGACTTATGGACTGATCCTAGAAGGAAAAACTGGTATTTCCAGTGAGACTATGATTTGTATGACAAGGATTGCCTTATATTCCTGAAAAAGCCTTGTACTTTTGGCATTATTCAAAGAATGCTGTATGCAGTATGCATACCTCTAAAAGCATATATGAAGGCTTCAGAGAACCAGAAATTCATTTAAATTATTTTTGAGATGTGATGTAAACTTGAACAAATGAGTGTATGATCTGAAACCTAAATTTTTCTCACAGTTTTAAAAAAAGTTCCATATGGATTTGAATTAAGACTCTCTAGTTGGGGCCTTCTGTGAAAACAGAAGGAAATAAGTCACTGTTCATCCCAACCTGTTCCTCCTAGAGCAGAAAATGGCACAAATTTCATTGTGCACTTTCAATGACTCCAAGAAAAACAGCTCGTAGTATTTTTCCACTGAAAATGAATAGCAGTGAATTTTCCTACATGCATACATTTTTTTCCCTCATGCATTGTTTTCCTACATACGTTTGTATATCCCATTTCTATGTGTTTTATTTCAGTCAGACAAAAAAAAAATCCTTTCTTTTTTCTAAAATTCATTATAGATGACTTGTATTGGAGCCAGAAATTGCACCTGCTTTCAATATACAGACAAGAGTAGAATTTTGGAAAATACACCATTGATGATGATTTTTTTTTTTTTTTTTGGTGTCACAGCAAAAGTTTGACTATTGAGGGCTATTTTCTCATGGAAGAAGGGGAAGGCAGAAGATAGATTTTAGATCAAATTAGCCCAGCCACTAGATCTTGGTACATTTTCGTCTTTAATTGAAAGAAAATAGTTAAAATTCTTCCAGAATTTCTGTGGTTTTCTTGTCACACCTGTTTTGAAGGCATCTGTTTACTCACTAGTTTTCTACTAAAGCTGTTTTCTGCAGTTTTTTGTTTGGAGTCTACCTTCGTCACAGAGGGTGGGGAGGTAGAACAGGAAGCATTTGCTGTCAGGCTGGAATAATTATGTTTCTGTTGTGATTATGTCTTTAGTACTGTCATCTTTTGCCATGACCTGCAGTCTTTTGCCATGACCTGCTTCACTGAAGAAAGCAACTCACGTAAATTGGCCCTGTGCTCAATCAGGACTGCTGCCTCTTGTTCCCTGTGCCTGTTGGGACCCAGCAGAGCTGTTCCCCACAGCAGCTGCTCCCTCACTGTCAGTGCTGCAGGTGTTGAGGGGCAACATCACCCCACCAAGGCAGGCTGCAGCGTAGGGATGACAAATGCCCCGCAGCAAAAGGACAAGGTGGGCTGTGTGGCCTCTCCTTGCTCTTGTATATCACAGAATCACAGAATAGTTAAGGTTGGAAGGGACCTCTGGAGATCATCCAATCCAAGCCCCCTGCCAAGGCAGGGTCACCCAGAGCAAGTTGTGCAGGAACACATCTGGGTGGGTTTTGAATGTCTCCAGAGAGGGAGACTCCACGACCTCCCTGAACAGCTTGTTCCAGTGCTCTGCCACCCTCAGTATAAAGAAGTTGTTCCTCATGTTAGGTGAAACTTTTTGTGTTTTAGTTAACATTGTTCCTCATCCTCTCACTGGACACCACCGAAGGCAGAGTCTCCCACCATCCACTTGGCACCCGCCTTTTAGATATTTATATGCATTAATGAGATCCCCTCTCAGGCTTCTCTTCTGTGGCCTAAACAGGCCCAGCTCCTGCAGTTGCTCCAGACCCCTCATCATCTTTGTGGCCCCTCCTCTGGACCCTCTCCAGTAGCTCATTGTCTTATGCTATTTGGTTGCTCTTGTCTCCAGTTCTTCAGGGGTCTCCCTTCCTGGTTTGTGGTTGAGCTTTTAAAAGCACCCTGGTGCTTTACAGGTTTTGGCTGCTGAGGAGATTTCTTTCCCTCCTCTTTGCGTTGTCCACTTCTGTGTTTTCTGTATGATGAGTTTGCCGTGTAATGGCAGGTAATGGTCATGCAGTAATCTGTGTAAGTGGAGAAAGGCAAATGCAGACTGAAAATGTACCAGAGCAGTGCCTTGGAACTGCTGTCTGATTTCACAGCATCACACAGCCAAGACAGAAGACATGAGATAATACATGGCCCCTTAACTAGCATAACATGAACAACACTGTGCCTGCAGCTGTACTACAGAACTGCACCATGAATATCTGCCACAGGGAAGTGTAAAGCCAGGAATCCCATTTCAGTTGTGGATTTTATGCTTCTGTTATTTTCAAAATAACATTAAGGGTTTTTTTCTTTCTGAGTGTAAACCTTTTGGATACAGTCAAAGACTAAAAAACAATTCCTTTGTATGCCAAACTGCTGCTGAGGTGCTTTATGTCCTTTGTGTTACATTCAACATCTTTATGATTCAGTTTTGCATTTCCATTCTTTACAGGGCTATTGTAACTCTTAACTAATTAATGTTATTTGCTGAAATGAAGGGAATGTACAGGCTCAGATGTTTATTGATATAAATATGTAGCATTTTTATTTGTGAAAAATTTTGAAATTGATAATAGCTAAGCTCAGTTATTGTGCAGTAAGTTACTATGGATACTTGGTTTGCAAAATTTGTGGCTTTTTGGCTAACTTCTGCCAAACACCATATTGTTAAATAACATCGCTTTTTTTAGACCAACATGTGAAGTGGTATGAGAGTATGTTCATAGTCATGCACACAGATCTGCAGAGAGAAGTCTGAATAAGTAAATATCAGTGAGCTTTATTTTGGAATTGTCATTTTATATGTCTTGGAATAGATTTGTCAGATTTGTGTAAATAAAGCTTTTTAAATAATTGCTTTTTGTAGAAGTTTAGTCATTATTTTTTGTTTTGACTAAAACTTCCCTGCTTCTATCTTCCCACATGCTTGTTCTAACACAGCTCTCCTAATGCCTGGTCAGCTTTCCTGACCTTTACTGTTGTTATCCGGCTTTAGGGAAGTATTGTGGTACAGATCATCTTTCAGTTATCAAGACCGAGTGTTCTTCACTTGGTTTCACACTTTAATGTGTTTCATCTGTTAAAAGACTTCTGCATTCATGTCATTAAATATTGTAAAGTATTGCTCAGTGGCACATTTATCATTAAGCGGCATGTAAAAACGTCACCCCACACAGTTATAATTGACTTCTTCCCATCTTATAAGCAGATGCTGGGGTTGTTGCTGACTTCTCCTTTGGAAATCCTCCCAGTGGCCAGACTCTGCATGAAAATCATATGTGTATTCAATAAAAAAGAAGTTTAAAGTGGAAAATGCCCTTCTTACAGTAGTCCCATTGAAGGACTTTAGACATAGTAAGCGGCAACTAATTATAACCAGAATAGCAATACTCCAGCAAATGGATGAACCATTTGTAGGCTTGGATTGCAGGGTGACTTACTGAGGCAGGTAAGAAATGGCAGCAGGAACCTGTGAGCCACCCTTTTGAGGTTTGTGAGAAAGCTCAACTGAAAACAAAAGTTCTCTGTAAGCACTTGCATAAGCAGGGCCTCTTTCTAAAACAAGAGCAAAGCATGGAGATTTATTTCTCCGTCATCAAATGACTGAGTAGTTTGTACAAAGTTAGGTGACAATCTGAACCTTTTCGCTTGTAAAGCAGCAGAATAGAATAATTATGTGGTGAAGGTGTCAGTACTAATTTGTTCAGTCATTCTTACAATAAGACAATTGACAGTGCAATATCCATGTGACAGATGCTGACCCTCTTGGTAGGGTCAGTGTTGGTAGATGGATGCCAGTGTTTCTGCAGCCCCCTTTCCAAGGCAAAGCATATGATCTGTGTATCCCCAGTTGTCCTGCAGATATAAACTCCTTACGTAATAAGAGGAAGATTTTGTGAGTTGCTGAGTGTGGTTTGGAGACAGGGACCTTGAAATCCATGGGCAGGTGAAGCCTCATCTTCACAGGGCTGAATTCAGTCTTGCATTTACATGCAGAGGCAAAAACTGCTGCTGGCCATCGACTGCCACACTGACACCTTCGAGATCACACCAGCAGGCACTTACAGGCAAGTACTGTGTCTGAGCTGGATTCCTGCTTAGAACTACTGAGTGAATTAAATTGTGTAATAATTTTAAAAACAAAATTCTATATTTACCTATATTCTATTGCAGTCTGCATATTGTAACACATTGGAGCTGCGGGTGGAGGAAATTAAGCACACCATTTGCCTTGACTGGTATCTTGCCAGATTCTCTCCTTCATACTCTATCCACAAACTGTTAATAACTGCTAATTAAGAAGCAAGTTATCTGTTTGATCTTGATTTTGAATATATCATCTCATGTAGTTTTGGGCTCTATTTTATTTCTCTTTATTAATTCAGTAATTTCATAGTGTTTGTTACATTTTCTTCTCCTGCTTCTTATCTTCTTTGTTAAAAATCATGGACATGTAACTCAAGGTTTGAAGATGTGGTTTGGAGAAACAGATGTAGAAGTCTAAATGTCATCCTAAGGGATATTTTTTGCATATTTGGATTCAATATCTTGAACAATCTGAAAGACATTTAAATGATCCATCAGGTAGTAATAGCTCAATATATTCTTTCATGTGGTGCTGTCACAGTGAATATAAAATGGCAAAAATATTAGCAGTGAAGTTTAAGATAAGTACTGTGTTTGTGTCTAGAAATAGTTTTGCTAATGAAAAGGGGCAAAGTGTGGTTCAGCTTCACCAAGGAGTGATGTTATTGACTATCCATGGAAAAACTGTTGGACTCAGTCTGGAAAGACTGGCCACAAAGGCTAGATCATGATTCAAACTTTCAAAATGTTTTGCATTTTCATTAGGGATAAAAAAAACTAAGCAAAAAACCCAAAAAACCCCAACAACAACAACAACCAACCAACCAAACAAAAAAAACCCAAAACAAAACCAGGGAAGTATTTGGCATTTGAAAACTTGATATTTTAGATTCTGGTTATATGATCTAAAGGTTAGAATTTTACAATTTCACACATCTGATTTATATTTTAGATGAATGGCCAAAAGTAGCACACCATGTAAAATACTTTAAAAATACATTTAAGCTGTAACTTAAACAGGAATTGATGGAACAAATTACCGTTTTCTGTCATTAACATGTAAACAAGAGAATTATTTCCACATTGCTGGAAAAAGGAATGAATGTACTTTGTTTGTTCTCATATAGCTCGCATAACAAAAACTAACAATGAAAGCTTACCTAGTGTGATTTTGTGATTTTTGTTTTAAATTCTTATTGTATCATGAAAGATTCTTTAGGGTGAAATGTCTTGTGTTTCAGAATTACTTTGTAGTTTTACCTTATTCTATTCATGAAAGTATAACAATTTAAAGGTAAAATTTTCATATTTAGCCAAATCAGACGACAGACAAATTGGAAGTGAAAGGAAAATATAGTCTTGAATAATCATAGCCACATACTCAGTTTCAAAGCTCTTAATTCATCATACAAAAATATGTTTTGGCATGTAGGTTTTTGGCATTATGTTTCTGTAGAAAACAGTATGAACATAAGGAGGGGAGTCAGTGTCATAAACTGTAGGAGAAACACAACAGAAGACTTAAATAACCTCGTGCCTTGTGGTTCATATTTCTGATCAAATTTTGCACTTTCTTTAGTTCTGTGATGATTAGAAGAGAGATTTCTGATGTAAATTTGGAGTTTTAATTTGGAGGTGGTGTGGGGAATTTGCTAGGCTCCACTAGTGTTGTTGTGACAAAAAATGGTTATGTTCTTTGCTGGCACCTTGCATTTTGTCAGGTGTAATAGAAATGTCAGCTGCTCCTCATTGCTTGCTGAAATCACGGTTTATCTATCTGATTTGCTTGTCTTGGGTACGTGTAAAGATCAGGTTTGCTCAAAATTGAGAAAAAGACTCAAATTAAGGAGTATGAAAACTATAGATAAGGATTTGCTGAGAGTGAATCTGCATATGAGAAAAAAATAGCATGAAACACTTGGAAAGTGTTGTAATTCAAAAGAGTGTTTTGTAAATATTTTGTTAGTGTTGTAAATCCATCACAGCCACCCCAACCATCTTTCTCCCTTGAATATATAACATAAGGCAATTGTAATTTTCTCAGTGAACGGAATGTATGTTGGGACCTTGAAATATAGAGGTCATGTTCTTAAAGTTTCTGAAATCATGAATCTAGGTTATGAAAACGATTGAATTTACTTTAAAGTTGTAAGATAAAGAAAATTGAATTAAAGCATCAGCTTTCCAGGGTACACCAATAGTAATTACTTTCCTGGTCTTGCACATAAGGGAAGATGATGCAAGTTTTCCTGTAAAGAAACTTTGATTCTTGTTCACAGGCTAAAGTATCACTTTCCCATGAAAAAAGGCATTGTTATGGCAGTAAACAGCACTTCATAAATGGCAGTATATGATTTGAGTGCTGGGAAAAAGCAAGCATTTTTGATCTATGGAAAGTTTCGGTGCCTTTCAAGGTATCTCAAGTTAGGAGGGGAAAAATTAAACAAAATAGCATGATATTTTAAAAAATGTTTGCTTGACTTTCAAGTTTCACTTGTCAGGCTATCTAATGATATCACATCTACTAACTGGTTTTATTTTTTACAAAAATCTTCTGGAGTTTTATTTTATCGTTTCATGTTAATGTGGGACATTTGTGGTGAAGTGCTTATGTTAAGAATTAAGCAAATCAAAGTTTGAAGACCTTTAATGGCAAGGATTTGTTTTGTCTGATATGTATAGAATTTTAACCATGTGGAATTAGATCACCCAATTTCAGTGCTCCAAGAAATTATGTTTCAAGTTCGACTTATGAACTTTCTTTCTACCTAATTGTTGTTTTGTGTAACTCATCTGGTGCCTCTTCAAGTCAATGCCAATTTACATTAAAATAAATGCAAATGTTGTGCTCTTATTCATGTTGCAAGCTTCAAAAAAAAACCAAACCAAAACAAAACAAACCATGGAGTTTAGTCAAAGATAAATGAACAGGGAGTGGATCACTTTGTTTCTAGCTTATTTGTATAAAAGTATATCCTTTATCAATTAATAGTTGCTAAAAGCATATTTCAGAGAAGTTTCAGAAGATTCTGTTCCTGACTTAGATTCATCTTGTAGAGGCATCATGTAGAGGTTTCGTTTGTCTTGTAGAGGCAGGGAAAACCCCGTTCATCACAGAAATGCTCTTAGGTTTCTTTGCTGCTGAGTTTGTGGAAGGGCAAAGGTGAAGGAGCGAGGAGAAAATTCTTTTGCTAACACAAGTATTTCCTGTAGACGGCAATTACATACAGGTCTCTGAACTTTAGTTAGCTACCCACAAGCATTTTAACTGTGAGCTGAATGCAGTGTTTGTATAACCTCCGTCTATTTCCAAGATATGTAGTAGAGACTTTTAAAAATTAAATACTTTCTTTTTCCCATTACAAGTGAAAGATCAAATAAAGCAATTATTTGACTATTTTCTCACCAATTCCGTCTGTATACCCTAAGAGAGTTCGTTAAATAGGAAGCATACATAGGAGTTCAGCTTTTTCCTGACATTTTCTGCAAGCTATGATTCTAGATGTGCTCCTCTATATCTAACTATTTTACAGTTCTTTTGTCAGCTCATTGCTAGATGTTCTTTGACTCGGAGTTCTCTGTTCGAGCTTAATTTGGAGTAAATTGTTACATTTTCTTTTCTCTGTGGCTCTTACTCAGATGGAAGTGTTCCTTAATGCTGCCTCTAAGTGTTGTGTATTTTTTCCTAAATAGTAATAGTGTACAGTACCAATGCAGAAAATCTGTATAAAGGCTATGTCTAATCTGGTAAAATAAAGAAAAATACTACTTCAAAGGAAAATGTATTCTATTCAGTTGTAGGTAGAACAATATACTGGGAATTTTCTATTTTGTTGATGTAATGGCCTTCTGCTAAGGAATCCTGATGGATGGGATGGTGTTTCTGGATACTAGTTTCTGGAGTAGAGGTATTGTGGGTTCTGCAAGCCTTGTTCCTATGTAACCACCCTATGTATGTACATGATTCCTTTTCTTGGCAGAAAAAGCAGTTGTTTTCTACTAATATTTTCAAAAGTCACAAAGGAATCCAAGGAAGGGGTTTCCTATAATTTGGTACCAACTATTCAATCATTTCTGATTGGAGCACGTTGTAACATCCAGAGCCTTTCAAGCAAAACCTCTCACCCTGGCCTGAGAAATGCAGCTCTGCAATGCTCTGGTTTAGGTCCTGAGTGCCACATGCACCTTGTGGTCCAAGGGAGACCAGGACCACAGAGCAGGATTGGGGTTTTTTCTGACTTAACTCCTGTCACTTCCCAGTATGGGAATATAGCACACAATATAGCACACAATGCTAGCAAATTGTGTTTGATATTGTTAGATGTCATTGACTGACTGTGGTTCATCATCAAATAGGATTGTCCAAGAATGTTGGACTGGCACTGGGAGAGTGAGAAAATGAGCAGCATCAGCACAAAAGCTGTACCTCACTGTAACTGGACTTGTATGTGCTGTGTTGAGATTAAATGTGTCCAATGTTATGAAATTCTGAAAACTTATTTCAACTATTTCCTGATCATGGCAATGTTTGAAATAGCCCCAAAATAAAGCAATATAAAAGAAATGCTGGCGAGAAACCATTGGGAAGTATATTTTTCAGAGGAACTTAGGATGCACACATCCTGTAGAATCCAAGAACTCATTGAATACTGAGTACTTGAGTTATATAGGCCTTAAATTTACTGCTTTTGCTTTAATTTGTTCTAGGCACCATATCACATCTTTAAGTTAAATACTGTTCTATTTTGTACTTTTATTGAGTTTGACTTCTATACTCTGTCTTATCCTATCCTGCTATTTTCTGATACAAGCGTATTCATCCTTCTGTGCCAGTGCACATGCTTAGAGCAGAAAGAGGTCTACAGCTGTGGTCAGGATTTAACAATCTCTTCCATGTCTTCAATAGGTCACTACCCTTTTTTCCCAAAAGATCCCTCATTAAGGTAATCAGCTGGATATTTCAGTGTTTCAGAACTGAACACATAGTGAGCTTTTTGTTTCAAAGTTTTATTTTGTCCTCTTAAACTTGTAATTGCCACCTGGACTTGATATATTTGATGAATACCAGGTGGTATTCCACTCCTTTTCAGTGTCCCTGGGTAGCTCTAGCCTGCCTCAGACAGATCACCTGCTATGGCACAGTAGCATCAGTCATTGTATCTGACAGCACTGTTCATGTACTGCCTGTGGAAGGAAGGTCTTCGAGTGAAATAAAAAGCATTTTGCAGGCATATGCTAACCAAGTGTTTAAAAACTTTAAAAGGACATTATTTTATTTAAGAAATTCTACATCGGCATTTTGGGAACAACTCATATAATTTTCAAGTTATGCTTATACACATAATTAAAATGACCTGCTCTCAGAAGATGTTTTACTGCCAAGAACAGTCAAAGATCTGTTTATCTGTTTATCTGGAAGCACATAGTGCATGTTTCCTATTGTCTTACTGATTTCCAAATGCCTTTAATTGGAAAAAAGGGGTTTGTATCACTAAAGTGATGAATTTACAAAAGGATATGTTTGATGAACTGATTTTTAGAAGTAGAAATGTCACCCAGTTTGAATTATAGGAAATTATTATTATGGAAAATCATATCTAAATAATTTTAAACTTTTTTTTCTTTATTGATATGATAAAAAGAACAATACTTATTCCATTTGATAAAACTGTATGTCAAAAGAAAAACAGCAGTTTACAGGGAAAAAGCGCAAGAAAAATGGAAGGAACTGGCAGCAGTATCAGTGTTCTTTTTGGCCTCAATGCACAAATATTACAATAGTCTGAAATTTTTTCTGGTTAATAGAAAACAAAAGAGGTTTTAGTTAGCCTTGCTTGTCAGCGATCACGGACACAGACGGGTTATCAGTGTCATATGCTTCCATATGGGGTTTCTGTGTATTTCTTTTCACAGTATTATGGAAAAACAAAGTCTTAGGTTCAGTTCTAGAACTCCCCAGTCATCTCTGTTTTAGGTTGTAACTCAAGTAGCAAAGTGAGACTAGCGCTGGTTCAAAAACCCCATGCTGCATATGAAAAAAAAAAAAAAAGAAAGAAAAAAAAAAGTGGATTTTTTCCCCAAAAAATGATTTCCTTTTTTCTAAATTAATCAAGTTTAATGTTTTTGCTTGCCCATTTCAGAAGAAGTTTCAAAATCAAGCCATTTGTTTACATTTGTTTAAGTTTTTAAGATTCAAAAGTACTCATTTCATGCCATTAAATTTTGGAAGAAACATTTCCGTTTTTTTCTACCTGTTTTGAAATTTTCTTCTCTTCAAACATTCTCAGCTTTTGTGCTTTCAGAAATTCCCTGGTGAAAACAATTTTAAAGCTATGGTATGAAAAAAATTTTCCCCAGATTTTTATATTCTCCCTCATTCCCTATTCCCTCCCCCCAGTAGAAAAGATATTCTTGTGCGATAGTTAAAGAGTGATGAAGAGAAAAGAGAGCTAAAAATTCCACTAAGCCCAACAGTCCAAATCCAGAGATTTATGGTTGATGAGCTTCAAGAGATAAATATACTTGAAGGTCTAGCTCAACGAGCACCTCCAAAAGGTGAGTATTTGTATATTGCCGCTGTGTATACTGCCTCTGATAATAAAGTTGTCAAACACTGAAATATTTAGGTTAGAATTCCTCTCACCTATCTTGAACAGCCTAGCAGTTATGAGTTTGGCATGAGGAAATCATCTGGGTAATGGAAAGAGGTGGCATATAGTTCTTTATTCCACCCATACTATTAGCTGAAGTTATATAAGATTAACTCATTAATATTTTGCTTTTGCTATCTAATTTTCATACAAACATCCATAGCTGAATATCAGCCCAATTCTTCATCTTAAATCCAACCATTTTTTTAAATAAACCATTACAAAACATATAAACATCTATCTGTAACAAAATAGGCAAGACAAATACAAAGTCAATTAATCACTCTTGGATGCCCATGATGTTTGATAATTCATAAACAAGCAGTGTGTTTTCCATAAGTGGGCGTGCAGTGGCTGTTGAAATCAAGTTAATAACTCTGCCTCATTTCACAGGAGTGGAGTCACCAGTAGGAAAATGAGGATGAAGAGAAGGATGTCATGCTCCTACTCCACTCCAGCTAATAATGCCAAATGCTTCAAGCATACTGTAATATGATCCATTAGTGACTCTGCAGCTCCCATTCTCCAGTTCTGCTCCAGAAATAGATGCATTTCAGTTCTGTTCCAAAAAGCAGGAATAATAATAACTTTTACAGAGCTGGGTAAAAGCTAAAATTTCACCAAGGGGAACATGAGTCTTGCTGACTGTTGTCAGAGGAGAAACTTGTGAACAGGTTAAGGCAGGTTGCACAAAACTTTTAATGGGAGTTCTACAAAACTTCAGAATATTTTGTTTTATGGTAAGAATGCAATAATTTTGCATGTTTCAAGCTTTAGCTTTTCAAGTCTCAGGTTTGTAGCTACACGTTGCACACATATTAAAAACAAACAGGTGCCCATAGCAAACATAATGTCCTAGTACTGATGAATTTGAAATTCTTAGTAATCAAATATATTTAGTTGCATAGCTGAATATTTTTATTTGGAAGATTGGAGAAGTTTGTGTGGGATTAAGAAGAGAGGAGGTAAGTTGCCATTACCTATTTTCATTCCATTTCAATCAAAATTGCACCACTTAGCTGAGTACCATAAAGGGATGCCTGAAGCACACTTGCACTAAATCATCTGTTAATGTCAGGCCAAATTTCTGGTCTTCTGTCTTGTAGGTGGTGACAGCCTATCTGCAAGGGATACCTGTGTTCTGCACACTCATCAGAAACCTTCATGTGCTAGGATAGAAAAAAAGGCCTGAAACATTGTTAGTTGATATAAAGAAAGATGTCCACAGGCTTAACATGAAAAATTAAGAAAACAATTGGAAATGCACATCTTTGCTGTAACTAGCTCTGAAGAAATAGTAGTTTTTAATCTCTCATGCCAAGGCATGTTGATGCTTTGGCATGAGAGATTAGTAAGAAGTCTTTGAAGTAAAATTAAATGTTTGTGAATTCAGTCAAGGTGTCAATTAATTTGACTGTGAATTCAGTCAAGTCAAGAAACAAATTCTTCAAATTTCATGGTTTTGAAGCATACTTTGGCTTCTGAGCAAATATCACAAACAGTTAGCTACTTGTGCCCCTTGCTTAGTCTGAAAATCTAAGTAAGAAAACTTTCCCTAAGCTCTTCTAATATGTTTTGATTTCTGTCTAAAAGCTTTTGGACAATACTCTTGGGCCCATGGTGTGACTCTTGGGGGTGGTCCTGTGCAGGAGTGGGACTCAATGATCCTTGTGGGTCCCTTCCAATCAGTTTATTCTTCTGTTAAAACTGAAAAATCTTTTTTGTTTTCCTTTCAGTTATTTCCTTCTTTCTGATACCTCTTTCATCTCATTTTGCTTCTGTGGCTCCCATGGAAGCCAGTAAGTAAGTCCCGAGTTGAATGCAATGTAGAATTGGATTCTAAGTTTGTGATTTAGTGAAAACAGGTAATCATGTAAGGCACAAAGGTGTAGTTTTCAAGTGTACCTTGTTACAAGGCTCGTTTCAGCGCAGCGTTCAGGTAGCAGATGCCTTCCCACCATGGACAGAGCTGAGATTTCAGAGCAAGAAGCTCTGCCTGAATAGGAAGCCTGGGTGTTGTGAACTGTGGACACAAGCAGTTGAGTGAAGTACACTGGAAACAGGGGCTTGACAGGACTGTCACTGCTGTGGCATGCTGTGCATTTATGGTTTAGCACTGTTGCTCTGGTACTCTGCGTGCCAAATGAAGTCACTGGCAGATTTGAGACCTATCAACCATCTGTGCCTGTTATCTGTTCATCCTCGAGTGGGACAGAGCTATCAGTGCAGAGCTGTAGTGGGATGTGATGGTTCTAGGAGGTCTCTGGGGTATGCCTTGGTCATTTGAGTTAATGTGCCCCTCACATTTACTGCTTACCCCTCCCTCCTGGAAAAATGTTTGTGTCTCTTGAGAAGCCTATTAACATGAGAACTTGTTGCAGTATCTTTTGTTAAATATTTGGCCATGGCCAGCAATACCCAGGCAGCTTTGGTGTGAATGAGAAACTTAATAATCCATGAAAGGGCTTTTAAAATATATTTTTAATGTACATTACATTGGGTTCATAAATTAGGGGGAAAATTTTTAGTTATGGCTTTCTTCCTGGTGGTGGATTAGAAAACACCAGCTGTAACACACCATTTACAGAGATAGCCGGAGTCATTGTATATCAGAGCTGAAAATTATATTGACCCTATCAGTGCAATATGCCCTTTGGAAGTCCTTCTTGTGAGGGTTTTTTACATGTGTTATAAGAGCTTCCTCACTGTGGTGCAGTAACAGGAATATGTGAAGACAAAATGATTGATTATTAACCCTGATGTTTGTAATTTGATCAGTGCAGCAAGTGCTAGCCAATAATGATTTGTTTTCTTTCCCTCACTCCCTTATTGATGTGTTTCATTGTCTCAGTGTATGAAATTCCAAATCTGGAATGTCCTCCTATCAAGTCTGACTCTGCTTTACTTAACCCAAAGGCAAATCCTGAGTTTAAAGCTGTGTGAGTGAGATCTGAACTGAAAGCACATTCAACTTGTGTTGTGAACCTGAAGCCTTTGTACTCTGCCAAATGTGAACACCTAAATAAATCTTTATGGCTGTCCACTAGACTGTGAGTCTGGCACTGACAGAGATTGCTCAGACAGTAGCTCTAGACATCTTCAGAACAGTGACCTCTTTACAGGGTAAATTTACAAATTTTTCATTAGACACTCAGAAAAGAAATCAAATTTAACAGTTTGCAATAATTTTATTTTGATGCTAAGGTATGCCTGAGAGCATTGGCCAGTCAGTAAAGCTGACTCATTGTGTGTTTACCAGCCTAGGAGAGATTATGTCTTCTACTTGTGTTACCTTACTGAGTACAGAATACTTCTCTAAAATATGTGCAGCCTCTCCAAAGAACAAATATTTTTATTTAATTGTCAGTTTATATAATACTGTTTGTTGTTTGAAGTAGCAGCTCCTTTTAAATAAACTTGCAGAAATTATTGCCATAGAGCCAATTCAAACACTGAGAATTGATTCTTTGAACTGTTAGTGAGCTCTATGGCCAATCAGGCTATGATCACAAACCTTCAGAGCTCTAGGGTATTTCTAAGTTTTGCATTGTGGAGGTTTAAAAAGTTTGTGACTCTCCCCTGAGAATTTCCCCTCAGTTCTCATTCTGGGAGATGTGGGGTTTTTCCAGAAATTTTAGAAATGGCAAGGAATTTGTCTTTGCACTTTGAAGTTCTGAAATATGTGGCAATTTTCTTTATTTATGGGTATAACAAAGTCTGTGGACTCTGTTCTGTTTCTACATGTGGATATGCTGTTTTAGTGTTTTGTAGTTGGATAGAGAGGAATTTTTAGAGGAATCAGAAGGGACAAGCACAAATTCAATTACTGAGATAAATGATTCTGCAGGAGTGAAGATGATAAGGGACATGCCTTTGTATGGAAGAACACAGTTATTGAAGTACTCAGTTGCCAAGAATTGTTTATTTTTCTTACTTTAAAATCTGTGATCATATAGATTCAGAGCCTGGTTGTAGTGTAAGGAATAAGGTGGGTCAGTTAAGACAGAAAAAAAGATAGCACAAGGTAACCATGAAACTTGAAAGAAATACTGTGATGTATGAGAAAAGTGTTGTTTGTTTTGCCTTGTTTTTATGTGTTTGTTGTTTGGGGTTTTTTCCCTAGGAACTGAGTTAGTTAGCTTCCAGTCCCAGTAGGCTTTGATCTGAAAACTGTTGCCTCAGGAACAAGCAGCATATCCATGCTCTCCTGCAGCAAGGTTACATACTCCAGATTTAGCTGTTATTTGAGCTACCTTTGTGAATCTTGGGAAGCTAGGAAAACTCATTTATCTGTGGATGTTCTGTAAAAAAATGCCTTCTTCCTTTTGTTGGGAGTTGTGGTCTAAAACATCAGCTCTTGTTTTGAAATCTCATCATTCCCCTTGATACAACTGATCTTTAACTCAGATTTAAACCATCCTAAAAGTTTATATAAATAGAAATGTAGAGGTGATTCAGTAGATTTTTAGAAACTTTGTAACAAATCTAAAAGAAAACAAAAAAACAACCACGTACTCAGGTGACAGACTATGAATATTTCATATTTTATACCTGTTGCAAGCTGCTGTCTGTGAAGGATTGTCATTATATCAGAATTTCTCACACTTGTAAATGGTGAGATCTTCTTCCTTTCACCACCCTAATCTCAGTTCCTCTCCCTCCACTTACTAAGCACAGAAAGCAGCCATGACTACGGTTACTATCTGTAGTATACATTATATGCGTATCACTGTTGGTTTTTTCATACCTGAGTTTAAAAGAGGGGGAAGATTGTCTCCTAGGAGGTAAAACAAATCTCAGAGCACGTGAAACTTCTTGTGCCTCTGGTAGGATTGTGCACTGAATTATGTAGCTCAGAATTCATGGGACTAGTTAGGCTTCTACATGTGTTTATGTATCAAATACCATTTTAGATCTGACCATGTATACTTCAGATTCCCGGTGTTATATTTGAAACTCCAAATAGTTAAAAACTAGATGACATTTTACTATCTCACTGGGATACTGAGATGTATCTTCATACTGTGAAAATACCTAAGAAAGGTTAAGAAGTGCCTCACAGTGAACTACTCTTGAATGTAGCTCTTGATGTCTGAATCTCAGCTTATTCATTCATGTCAAATTTTTCTTTGTATATATCCTGGTATAAAAAACTAGTGCATGTTTCCCAAAAAAGGAAGAAATAAAACTATTGTGACTTCCATGTGAAAAAACTTTTCACATAATAGAATGCATAACTTTAATAGAAAATGGTGAAACAATCTCTGTAACTCTATGGTGATCAAAATTCAATATTATTAATATAAATGTGTTATGGTAATGATAAGAGATTTGCAAGAAAGAGGAGTTCATGTAGTTCCAAGAGATGTTTGACCTCTGCTACTTTAGCATCTGTTAGAGAGAGCTAAGGCTCACAAAAGCTGGCTTTCTTTCTATTTTACCTGGAAGGCATTATTTTTTCAATAAATACCAAAATCAAGTCAATATTTTTAGAACTAGGATAATTGCCACTTGAAATGGACTAATCTTTGCTCAGAAGTTGTCTGACACTTTATATCCAATGTCAGCAGGAAAGAAATAATTAAGATATATGATTTTGGTAATTGATAGGGAACATATGAATGGGTTACATAAATAATAGACTAATCAAAGTATTGTTTAACCGTTTACAAAAAACATGCCCTACTGCATGTACATTTATTTAAATTAATGCTGCTGTCAGAATTTATGAGAAATTTTGAAGGAGGATTTCATTTTCACCTTATGGTTAATGCTCTCATAAATAATAATTTGTCAATTTGTAGAGTAAGTTATACTATTAAATTGTTCAACATACCTCTTTAAAACATAGGTGTGCTTTTACTGTTCTGGACAATTACTCTATGTATAAAATTGCAACTTTCAAATCACATTTCCATGCCTGCCAAATCCTACTCTTACTCATTTTCTGTTCTAATGAGAATTAATGACATTAATAATCCAATGTTATGCATAAGAGACCTGGGACTTTTCTTGTATATGCAATACCATGCAGTATTCTTCTAAATAAATATCTTATTAGTATGTCATTGATGACTGACCAACATATCTAAAAAATACATTTAAAAAAATCCCCAAAACTAGCTCTTCCCCAAAAATCACATAGTTAAAAAAATACGTTCACAATTTTGTTCTGTTTTTTATTTAATCCCATGAAAATTACATTTGTTAATAATTTATTAAGTGTTGATAAATGTTGAACACCAAAAACTTCAGTCTGATAGCTTGGGATAGGACTATATCTGCTTGCAGGCATTTTCCATTCTTCCCTGTTTTTTTCTAAAACCATTTTAATTTTGTGTGATTGCATAAAGGAAGAATACACTTACAATCTGAGTGTTAGAAATTAAAGAAAAGGTTGTATTTAACTTGAATCTCAATTTGAACATGCTTTTCATTTGTAGGATCTTTTACATGCAAACCAAAATTCTCCTAATGTGAAAGGTACATTATTGCACAGTCTTTTCATATATTGATGCCTGGATCAGGCTGCCACAAGCAAGGCTGCTATTTACTTCAAAACTGTCCCCATATATATTCATATATATTCTTTGGGCTCCATTGCTGCTCTTTAAATGCTGCTGTGACAGCAGAGTCCCTGCATGGAAACAGCCACGCTTTTCATCAGTAGTCACTATCATCTGTTAGGTTGTTTCTGGGCTGAGCTTCTCCGGCTCTGTGTAGGGTGGCTTTTTTTTTTTTTTTCTTCTCTGGACAGGAAAGTAGGGCCTCTGCATGTGTTTAACCCCACATTTTTGCAGGATAGTAATATTTCTGCTTTTAATTGACAGCAGTTTTACAGGAGAGTGAGTCCCAGATGTGATTGCTCCAAAATGAAAGAGCACCAGTGTTGGGCTTGAGTGTTTCCCATCCAATTACCATTTGCCCCTTCATTTTGTTTTGGAAGGGTTTTTTTTTTTTGCTTGAGTGTGGGGTTTCCAAATGATTCTGGTAATCCTGGATTTTTTTCCCTTGTTTTTACAGGTGACCTGTAACTGTTTCACCATCAGTAATGGAGAGATGCAGGATGTTGGTGTTGGCCTGTATCCCAGGTACTGTGGACACTGTTTCATTCACAGACAAAATCTATGTTAGTTTTCTTTTCCTTTTTTCCAAGGTAGCTATAAGGGCCATCAAAGCAGCAGGTAACATGTCTAAATGAGAAACTGCGAAATGGAAATAAATGAAAGGAGAGTAAAAAATGTGATCTAGCTGAAAACATTCTTAATAGTCCTGATTACAGTTTAAATAATATACATCTTTATATTTTATTTTTATGGAGATGGTAGTCTTTTCTAAGTAGGAATAAATGCTGACATCAAGAGTGTGTAACTGGAACTAGTTAAAGGAAACCTGTTCAGCGATGCTTTAGGTTACAGATATTTTGCAGATGAGAGCCTTCAGAAATGGCAATTAAAAGGAAAAGATTTGTATGTTTATAAGTAAATTGCCATGACAAAGAAACTAGTAAGGTGAAAAGATAAGTCCCTTAAGAGACGGATATTAATATTTGAATTTCTTAAATTATTGTTTCTTATTTGTATAAGGTAAGAAGTATGTACCAATGAAGGTTTTATTTTCATAGAATTAGTTACCTGTAGTCATAAATATGGAAAATTAGCATGTATAATTTAAAATTACATTTTGCCATCTAAATTTTTTGCTAATGCATAGTTGAACTATGTTTGTCAATATTGCGGTGGGCCTGTCACTGTTGTTTCTTTTCCTACTAATACCACATGTGTAGGATTTGACTGAGGACACAATATCTCTAGGCCTGTCTTGTAGTAAAGATAAGGGAAGGGAGGACATGGGAATTAGTGTAATGAGAAGTGCAAAACAGTAATTTGATTTCATAATGGAATTAAAATATCCGAGAAAAAGAAAATATTATTTTGGAGCATTACTATTAGGTAAATACTTGCTTTTGGTTGAAAAAAAATCCCTAACTGTGAAGAAAGTGTCTGTCTAGTTCAATGATAATGCACTGCCAAGGGATGCAAGAGACTCGTTCCCAAGTCACTTCAGAGCACTGAGAGTTTTGCTACAGCAAATCACACTGAGCTGGGAAAACTGTGAACTTAAATCTGTGGTTTGGAAGTCCTGGGCAAATATCCTTCCAGATGAATTCATTTGCTTCCAGAGGAAATTGTCATCAAAACCCCTAGTGTTTTCATGAGATTAAATTTAATTAAAAGTTCTTTATTTAGTCTTATTAAGAGATTGTATATTGTTGTATGGCTTGATAGCTTCAGCATCACAATATATTTTAAAATAGGTAAAATTCTATGGTTCTGCACCACTTTGCCAGCAGCTTTGGGAGTATGCCCAGTGATCTCACAATTAGTGTAATGGATACTCTCCCAGTGGGTTCTCAGGAGATTAACCACAGATATTTTATTAGGCCAGAGGAGATATTAAAAGAGTCAGGCCCCTGTTGATACCTCCTTTTAGACTGAAAAAACTAAACAAACATGGTTTGGTGCAGGTCTCTGACCCTCAGCAACATCCTCTATTTTACCAACAACTGTTGGGATTTTGAGTTGTTGAATCAGGCAGACAAGGAAAGCAAATAAATGTAGCCAGGAGCGGGATAAGCCAAAAATTCTTTTTCCAGGCTGATAATGCCAGAATTATTCTTTCAATGGGTCATTCCCATAAGGAAAGAACCATCAGCCCCATTTCTGCTATGAGACTGATGTTTGCCTGGTAAAGTCAGTTGTTTCTCAGCTAAGGAAATGTGTCTCAAAAGTGCATAGCAGATGTTGTTCTTAATAGCCTCCTTCACAGAGAGGGAAGGTGTGTTTGTGCAGCATGTGCGTCTCTTGAGGGTGGCAGCAGCTCCCTAATGAGCTGTGCTGTGCCAGCTGTCACATGCCACAAGAACAGGCTGGGCCAAAATATGCCTAAAACAGGGGCAATGGCCATGTTTCTACTTTCAGCTCTATACACCAGGTTCTTTGGCTTTGGGACATTGTATACTCCATTTTCTCCTGGTGTGAAAGACAGGCTAATTGTTGGCCCCTTTGATCTGTGGTTGCAGTGGCAGTCAGATAAAGTTACTGATAAGGTTAGTGCTCTGAAGCTGAGCAGAAGCAGCAGGAATATAACTCAGTCTCTTCTGCTCTGAACTGTCTGCGTTACCTTGCTCCCCACTTGTGCTGTCCCCTGAATCAGGACTCTTGGAGAGTTACTGGGAGCCTGTTGCTTCCCTTCTGCCCTAAATACACAAAAGGCAGAAACATGTGAAGATATACAGACCTGGCTCCTATTAGCAATGAATATAAATCTCCTAAGCATTAATTTTCCTCCCCTAACCAAGAGCAGCTGATTTTCCAGGGATTTTATTTGTTTCGTAACTTTACTGCTTGATACTTCAGATGTAATCAGTTAGCTACTTTCAAATGATTAAAGGGAAATGGCAGTGGAGACTCCTCTGTTAAGTTTTTTTTCCTTTCTTTCCCTCTCTACCACCCCTCCCAGCATGTCTTTATTGAACCACAGCTGTGACCCGAACTGCGTGATTGTTTTTGAAGGATACCAGCTTTTACTTCGCTCTGTCCGAGAGATCCAGATTGGTGAAGAGGTAATTAACTTGTCCTCCCTTCCATCACAGACACCTGCAACAATGACATCTCCCTAAATAAATTCCAGACTGCTGGGCCACCAGCTTAATATTTTGATGATATATTGATGCCACTTTCTAGCACATAGCTATCAGGGGGAAAATGATAAATAGAATCATCTTTTCACACTGCCTGGGCCCCATAATCATTACTTCTCATAAATCACTAGCAGTCTTGATAAATTCTTGTTCCTTCTTTCCTCCTCTAGGCACTTCATTTTGTTTGTATTTGAGCGTCTTTACCCTGACAGAAACACTTACAATATTTCTGAGTGGAATGCAGTGTTCACTACGTCATCGCAACAATAAGCATTTGTCAGGCTGCAGCCATACAGTTGTAGTAAACCTTTCACTGACAATGAAAGTAGCAAAACAAGGTTTGTTTTCTTGTCCATTTCATCAGGAGACACTTCAAAATCTGCAGCCATACAGTTGTAGTAAACCTTTCACTGACAATGAAAGTAGCAAAACAAGGTTTGTTTTCTTGTCCATTTCATCAGGAGACACTTCAAAATATCCTTTTCAAGAGATTTCTGATTTGATCTGAGATATTCTCCACTTCATTTTTACAACAGCATTTGTTGTATTTGAAAATAAACACTAGTGGCTAGGATATAATTTCAAACTAAATATATTTTGCAGCAATGCAGTACTGAATTTGCTTAATAAGATCTGCAAAGATGTGTGTGTATAAATGTACTTTTAGATGCACCGATCACTTATGCGGTCCTAGCTGTTGGTCATTTCAAAATCATAACCTAATGTAAATATGGTTCATGCCTGTTCTTAAAACTCTGTGAGTATGAAAAGCATACCTATTCTAATTTAGACATAGTATTTATTTTCCTCCCTATGAAGTTTTTTCTTTCATAATATATCCTTTCTCAAAGATAGTAGACCATCAAAGTAAGTCAATGGTAAAACATTTTTTTAGATGAAATGCTGTTAAGAACCAACTTTAAGAATTAAGAAATGCTTTTGCATACTTAAGTTTTTGCCAAGAAAATCTTTCAGGATGCAATATATGCTTGTGAAGCTATTAACTGCAAACATCTTTCCGTTTAGAATTATAGACACCTTTCTTGTATTTTATCCATAAACCATAATTTCCTCTTGGTTTCCCAGTTCACTAAGATGGATTTTTTATTTAAAAAAATATAGTATACTTTAATGTCTTCCTAAGAAGAAAATGGGCTTAAGCCTTAAGTGACAAAGTAAAGCTACAGTCGGTATTAGTTTAGATCTGTTGTGGGAAGAGGAAGAGAAATGAAATATTTAGGAGGGTATGTACAAGTCAACAGTTTAACATTATTTTCAACACCTATTTACTTTTCCTTATACTCAATTGCTGTCACTTTTAATTTTGTGTTCTGCATGATGACTTTGGTACAACTTTCCACACTGCATTATTGCTTACCTGCAGCAGGGTGAGCTGAGTTTTATTAATAGCCATGTATTGAATTTACACACATATGTACATGACACTACATCACCTGTTACGAGCTGAGTTTTCACTCATATTTATGATATCATGATCTGAGCTTATGGGAGAGAAAATACATGTTAGGGAGGAATTTGCTTGGGTTTTCTAAATAAATTGGGTGCTCTGAGATGGTAAGATGACCATTATTTCAAGTCACAAGGCAACAAGAAAACTTAATTATAATGACTAGGAAACTTCTCTTATCCTGTTCAAACTTACACTAGATTCAGACAGAATGAGATCCCCTATAAAATAATTAATAGAAAATGAGCTCTAAGGCTTATTAGAAATAAGAAGCTAAGTAGCAAGTTGAGCTCATATTAGTAGAAGAAGACTATGGCTTTACCATCCATACAGGAACATATTTTTGCACATTTGTAGTGCTTTCTGTCGGGGTACACTACAGCAGTTTACTTGTGCTAAGGATTTGCTGATCACCTATAATGCCAGGGAAAACAGAGATGCATGGAGCTGAGACGACTGCTCATTGTGGTTATCTCATGATTCTGAAATTTACTTCCAGCAGTTAAGAACTAATTATAACAAATTTTTGCTCTTCAAGATAATTATAGAATCATAGAATGTTTAGAGTTGGAAGGGACTTCAGAGATTGTCTCGTTCCAACCCCCTGCAGAGACACCTTTCACTGAACCAGCTTGCTCAGAGCTCCATCCAACCCGGCCTTGAGCTCTTCTAGGGATGGGGCCTCCACAACTTCTCTGTAGTGCTGACTATCACAGTTTTCATAACTTTAGGTGATGTTAATTTTACAGTATACAAAGATTTCCTTTTCTTGCACTTCGTTGCAAAAATGAAATTTAAGTGTTGCAAAGATAGGTGAGATATGGGGAAGAATTATAAAAAAGCAAAAATTATTCATCTAGAGATCACGAGGACTCCTTTAGTGATAAGGTAGCCTATCACCTAGTTTTGTCAAAATGACAAACAGCCTTCTCTGAAGAGGTCTTCATCATTTCCCTACCCTTAAGTAACCACTTCAAACAGCATCAAGATGCGTGCTATAATTTCAATTGACTTTTTGTTAGTTCCTAAGTCTACCTGGTGTTTTGCAGGCAGACATGAGCTGATTTTGCCTCTCCTCCAATCAGAAGTTTTATGGCTTCAAATGAATTAGTCCTGCTGGGAGACAGAATGCATTAACAGGGTGCAGTTCTGCACCACAAATGGGTGCTTGACTTCTCACCAGCTTCAGAGTTCAGTTAAAGGAAATTTGTATCTTTTTTCAGAAAATCACCTAACTGAGCATACCCTTACAGAGCAACGATTTTTTGAAATTAATGCTGAAAACAAATAATAATTTCAGATGACGAGCAAATAAATCTGTTTTCATGCTCGATTTCAGGCAAGTTATATAATGTTTCTGTTACTGTAATTCTTTGAGAAATTTTATATCTGTGTATGTTTGACATACTGCATTTTGTCACATTACAACTTTTAAAACCAAACTTTTCCTTGAGTTAGAAGGCATTTTGATCTTATATGCCAAAACAGTGCAGACTGTTAACCACTTACATAACTCTCTCAGGAACATATTTCTGTACACAATCCTCCATAAGACCCTGAGACCCATGATTGCAAAACCAAGAAGATTCACTATTTTCTCCCCGCTGTTAGCATTAAAATACTTGATTTTAAATTTCTACAGAATTTTCTGTCTAGAAATTTTGTAACTTATAGTCTGTTGCAAAAAAAACCTCCCAAACCTCCCACTGCATCACGGCAGTACTGGAAAATTGTGTCCACCTCATTGGGTAGATGAGGAACGTGAGAAACTGACCACTCGACCCATAGTGTCAGAGCAAGAAGCAGGGCTCAGGCAATCCTGCATTTCTAAAGAGAAAGTCTTAACAGTCAGTAAGTCTCATGGCTGTTAAATAATTCCTTGCCTTCATAAATGTTTTTTAATGTATATCCTCCAGTTCAGGGGGAAAAGATTTACTGCATTCTTTATAAGCGATGCAATAAAGAGGCAAGCTTTGGTCAGTTGAAGTAATGTTTTAATTAGTAGCTTACATCCCACATGCAAATACCATTAAGACAACCTTTGATAAATTGGCATATTTCCTAAACATGTACAAGTTAAATGAGCCTTGCATCTAATGAAGTGATTCAAAATTAAAGCAAGTGTAGGAAAGAGACTTGAATACAGATATTTTGTGTTTAAACAATTACATGATTAGTATAAGCTCAGTCACTGTTAGGTTGGTCATGTTTCTAAATATTCTAATATTTTCCCACTCAGTCTGCCAGCTACAAACATTTTTTCACTTTTGGATTTCTGCTGGCAGGACTGGGAATTTGAACTTGGGTCTCTGACAGCAAGAGAAACCCTAAGCTGTTAAAATACCAAAAGAAAATATCAATGTGATGAAGCCTCTTCTCCTCCTTCTGTCCAGTCATATGCTCTAATCCAGAGCAGGTTCTTATGTGACTGTTCACACCTCTGAAAAAGAAATGTCTGGTTTTAAACTTCTTCCTACTCCCAAGGTTTCAGCAACATAAATGAAAAAATGAAAAAAAAATTCCAAAAATATAAGGAGAGAAAGGGATGAAGCCTGTAGGCTGGATAGGTAAGGTATATTTGATATTGGTTCTGGGTTTGTTTTGCAGTATTAGAACTGACCCCTGCCTAATGATGGTTTCAGCAGTAATAATAGGGTTTAAACCATTGTCTTAAATATTTTGGCAAAGAATAGACTAACCTCACATGAATTATTTTTCCCAGAAGATTCCTACTGTCTTGCACTGTGTCTGAACTTGATTAAATCCCTCTTACTGCTGAATGCCACCTGAACCTAAAGCCCAGTAAGACATGAGTCAAAACCAGAGATGTTTATGCAGAGGACAAGAGACAGGGAACAGCCAGTGTGTGCAATGATTTTGACAGAAAACACTTATGAGTTGCAAGGAGACGTGATGATCAGGAGGCTTGTGATGGGAGAGGAAAATTGGGTTTGGAATGTCTGAAGGATGAGGTTAGGACTTCAGCTTGGCTGGAAAATGCTTTGTGGGAAGGAAGGCAGACAGATCTTTCTTACCACACCAGCGAGGATGCAGATTGGGACCAGCTGTGGAAAGAAGCAAAGACAAAGTTGGTGGGGTCACTGGAGATGTTTGAGAAGTCATAGTAGGGCAACAAGGACTGTTAATTTGGGAAAGTAAGAGTGATCAAAGTGGGGAAAAGGTGTAAGATAGGGCAGAAGACAGATCTGAGACTGGCACAAGGATGAAATTGTCCCATTGTACCAAAAATGGCTCTGTAAGGCACTAGAATTGATGGCTGGAAAACAGGTTTAGGTAATCAGGTGTTGAGAATTAGACAGGAAAATGACACTCACGTTGAGGGGTAGAGAAGAGAAAGAATAACAGGAACATAGGAGATAATGGGGTAGAAGAGACCAAGCTTGGGATAAAAGAATGGGAAATAAATAAGCAGCACAATTTCCATCCATTCACTGCAGAAAGATGAGAGGGAAGCCTATGGCTCCTGTGTAAATGATTAGTACAGACTGTTCTGCTGTCAGCCAGTACTGGTGAAACTAATCCCCTCTTGGCTCCCACATGCACAAGCTGGGACAGTACAACATTATATAGAATGCAAAACCTAACAAAGTTCTCACAGTTTCTAACTTTTGATTAATTGTGGAATTTTAATTTGTCTCTTTTATTAATTATACTATTAATCTTAAATTATGAGACCATATTTATTTTAAATACTTGACTTTGCCATCTCAGTAGACTTCTTTTAACACAGCCCCCCTTCAATATGTAATCAAATTACACTGTAATAATAAAAGAAAAAAAATGCAGGCATTGTTTTAGTTGATTGTTAATTGCTCATTCAATTAGAATGCTCACTAATTTGCAAAATGCAGGTTCTGACAATGGATTTCATAGTCATTACTACAAATTGGTCAGGTTTTCCTGTAATTTCTTTGAGTGCACTCTCATGATTTAACTGAAAACCATGTGAAAATTCTCCCAATTAGTTGAAGTGTCTAGGCTCAGGATGAAATAATGTGACCTGATTTTTTTTTAGCTCTGACCTCTCTGGAGTGTTTCAAAGTGTGTTGGGCGTATAGTGTAATCACTCAATAGCATATGTGACTGTATGCTGGTCTCAACTGGACTGCTTTTTTGTTATATTCTTTTCCTTATCATTAGTTTGTGTCTGTACAGCACTTTAAACATTTCAAGAAGTCTGAATTGTTAGCCCTGTAAAATTCTTTCTGGCAAGCGTCTGAGAGAACAAACTACCAACTTCCCTGTAGTCCATTGGAATTCACTCTGGACAGCAAAAGGAGTTAAAAATGGCACAAATGTAGGCACATTTTTTCTTTTATCATTTTAATGAATCTTCTTATCAATATTTTCAACAACTTAGACTGCAATGCTTTTGTGCTTCCTTGGTCACAAGGGAAACATCACAGCCATCCTGAGGATGGGTATGACATAAGAGGAATTATCCTCAGGCTCAAAAATATATTTGCAAGAAAGTAGGGGCTTCCCTGAAACAAAATGTTTGGAGATAGTTGGATGCTATATAATAGCAGAGGTAAATACACACTTAAGCTCCAGAACTAGACAGAAAATGAGATTTCATGCACAAGGAATTCAGATACTGAGTTTCTTTTCTTTCCTTTCTTGCTCTCCTTTCTTTCATTTTTGCTTCCAAATTAGGATGAAAATTTGAAATAGTGATAATTTGGGGGGGATTAATACTTTCAAACAATATTGATCTTGAAATGTGAAAAAGTGTTCTTCCATGAAAATTAATTTTCTCTTTATTTTCACCTTCTGTATAAGTAGTCAATTTCCTCTGGGCAATAATCTGTAAAATTTTATTTTATGCTGGTAAAAATGTTATATCCAAAAAATGTTGCCTCAGCTAATACAGGCAATGAATATAGGTATTTTGTAAAATATGCCGACTCTTTTTTTTTTTTTTTATGTACTGCTTACAGCTCACCATCAGCTACATTGAATCACTGATGCCTACCAGGGAACGCCAAAAGCAACTGCTGCGCCAGTATTGCTTTGAATGTGATTGTCTTCTCTGCAAGAATCAAGAAAAGGTAGGTTGAGTGAAGAAATTCCATGCCAATGAAACAGAATTTTCCAAGGTGCATCAGCAGCTTCCCTTCCTTTACATAATACTTATCTTTTGCTACTAATTGAATGACCAGAATAGAGGACAAACTACCTCTGCCCTCAGTGCTGTTTATGTTGCTATGAAAGACAGCTCTGAAGGAAAGAAAAGCGGGAAATGTTGGCATTTTTCTATTCAAAAGAATAATCTTGTAACCTCAACTGAAGCCAATTGTCTGATACTACAGGAAGGCTGTGCTTATCCTCATAATAATGTTGAATTAATTCTGACAAACACCTGCATCAGTAATTTTCAAGAACTACCAGATTTATTCAGCAGTTGTTAGAGAGAATGATCAACCTCCTTGGGTGACTTTGGAGATTTTATGCTGATTTACATCGCAAGTTCTTGGAGTGTCAGGTCAATAGTTGTAGTAGGTAAACTTTTGTTCAGTGTGACCTCTTACTAGGGTTTGGCCTAGCCTGATTTGGTTATATTCTGAGTTGCTTCATGTTTATACAACATTGGCACAATAATCTTGCCTCAGAGGCTGATGAGAGATCAAATGCAAAATGAGGCTGGCTTCGTACCAGTTCATGCACTTAGTCTCCTTTGTTATATGTACACTTGTTCTTATTTTCACTAACACCTCTGTGGAGTGAGTCACCTGCCACAGCTAAATGTGTTCCTGCTAGATTACAATTAGTAAGAAAGGTATTGATGAAAATGTAATTCTGAGGAGCATAATATGATTAATGAAATAATTGCTGTACAGGGAAAGAAAAAGAAAAAGAAACCCCCAAAGTTTAATACGTAACATATGCTTTGATTCATCAGTAAGTAGTTCAAAAAAGAGAACACAGAAAAGTTTCAGGCGTGTGACATAATGCTAAATTACTTCCTGTCCATGCTGGCATTCTGTGCCTGATAAAGACTGCTGCAATTCTACTCAGAGGCAGTGAAGACCTCTTTTTGTCTTTCTTTTAAAGATGGTCACTCAAGTGCCGTGAAATCTTGGATTAGTTTTGGGTAAATGGCATCCTCACAGATGCAATGATGATTAAGAAAAATAAGCAGGCTATAGAGTCTTCAAGGATCACTTAACAGTTTGTGAAAGGGTAGCCAAGTGATGTAAAGACCATTCAGCATGAGGAATGTTTTAAGAAACAGTATCCCCAGGCTGGTGTGTTTGTCTTTGTAAGAATTAACATATAACATCAAAAAATACTGTAGTGAAGTTATATGTGCATATATTAATGAAAACAATAGTCTCATACATAAGTTAAAATTAATTCATTATCTTTTTCTTATTGAAAATATAACTGTGGTTTGTGTTGATATTCTGTACATCTTTTTTTGCCCATATGCAAAATTTCGTTGGAAATGACATTGTGAAATGTTTGGAAAGCTCTGTGTGACTATATTCTAAAATTGTGTGATTGCTTCATTGTAGAGAGGTCTGTGAAGGTCTGGGAGCCTTACGACAACTTTGTCTGTTGATGTCTGTGAAGAAGACATCTTTAACCTCAGCTTCAGTCTAGAATGATTAGATATTATCTGCAGCAGTCTGCATTTCATTTCTCTGTGACATTTGAATTTGTAAAATCTCTACATGACCAGCTTGGAAACTTAGATTTTTTTTTCCCATTGATCTCAGTCACTGTTAGTAAGCTGAGAGGCATGTAACACTGCAGATACAGCAGGAGATAATATTTCTGGAAATTCTGAGGTTTGGATTTAACCTCTTGAAAGTCATCAGTTGACAGAATTAGTCAATAATATTCTTGCTGAAATATTGCTGATACTGAGACAAATTTCCAAGTCATCTTAGAAAATTTTTAAAAAGCAAAGTATTGGTCAACAGAATAGGCAACAGGTGTAACTTTGGGTCATCAGGAATGTCAGTCAATATTGTGAATCAATAACTATAGCCAGCTAATAGTAAACCCCCATATTACAACGTTGCTTGAAAAAAAGATGGTTTAGTCAACAGAAATTAATCTCATATATCTTTCTAATAGGTAAAAATGCAAATTCCAGAAAGGCTTTATGCATTCAATTAAGTTCTTGTGTTTTGGGGATTTTTTCAGTTGTAGTCATCTCATCAAAAAAGCTAGAATCCTTTTTGAAACCACATTTACAGACACTTATACAAACACTTACAGAGTTCATGTTACTCCAGTCTTACTGATTGTGCTTGCAAGCTGCTGAACACATACCAGGGACCAATGAAAGCTCCCAAGATGCACACATCAATTTACAGTAAAGTTTTAAGTCAAGTGATTTCCACTGTATCTTTTATTCTACATCTTTTGTAATGTTTTAAAAGTGATCCCACTAATCCTGTGGGAAACATACATTACAGTTTATACAAAGAGCATATAAACCTTATGTCTATTTTTACTTAGTTACATGCATGCTTATTTATTCATATTTTTAAAAATACTTGGCAAGATTATTATCAACGAGATTTATGTTTCCTGCTATATTTTTTAAAGGCTTGTTCATTTAGTGTTATATGCCTGAATGAAAAAGGTTGATGTATCAAGTTTCTGTTCTGAAGTCAGTTACTTACTGTAAATGACCTTGGAAAATTAACTTTTTTCAAGAGCAACCTTTGTGTTTTCTGAGATCCAACCCTTACTGTCTATAATTCCATTCCGATTTGAGCTGAACAGGATTTTTACAAGAAACCGGATCAGTCTGTCTATACTGGGGACCATTTTTGTGAATGTTCTGTGAAGATCTGGTTTGCTCAGTTTCCACAAATACAGTTTGAAGATGCTAATTTATGCTTCTGCTGAGTATTTTAATGCCCAAAGGATAATAAAGAAAGATGCTGTACTTTCTAAGGTCTTTTAGCTTTATGTGATGGATTTGTTTAAATGAGAATAATTCCTTGAAACAGACTGGTTTGAGGTTTATTTGTGTGCTTTGTGCCTCCCTCCATACCAAGAGAAAAGACAAGCAGCTTGTCTGAAAGACAAATTTTTTATCTTCCTCTCCAACTGTGAGCACAGCCATGAAATAATCAAGGTGCATAGCTGTCATCAAGCTGTCATCAAGGATGAGAAAATATAGAAGCAAACAGTGGCAATAGCTGAACTGGGGATCTGCGGCGTTGCAACTCACTCAGCCCTGCCTCGGGATAACTCGATGGAACCTCGGGGCTGGGAGCGCCGCTTATTCAGAGGGTCTGGAGCGATCCGATCGCAGCCAGGATCGAGCTCTCGCGCGGGAACCAGTGGCCCAGAATGTGGGCTCGCCAGAACCTCTCACGCAGCAAGCAGGTATCCCAATGGCACTGCCCCAGGCTAGGCAGCCTGCCCTCAGTAGGTGCAGATAGGAGCTCGCTGAGCGCATGGCGATCCGGAGCACGAAGAAAAGGAGAGGGAGATTTCTGGCGGGGGTACAGATGGTTTATTACAGTCCAAGGGAGACCAGAAATTCTCCGTATCACGCACCAAACACAAACTTTTAAGGCACAAGAAACAGGGAGTGGAAAACACTAACATCCTGTGCGGGGCTTACAGGGTGGGGCACAGTAATAACGACCAATTATTAAAGATTAATCGAGAAGGACCTAATAACTGACCAATGAACTGTCGAACTGCGAAGAACTCTCTGGAAAGGGAGGCTGGGTTTGACTTCTCTCCACCCCAGGGGATGTCTAAAGGGTGTTTTTAGACCTCCAACTCCTCTTCCTGAGCGTCCGTGGATCCCGTGTCACTCAACCACTGTATAGCCAGTGCCTGAGCAACAGGTGGGGTCCGAGCCCCCCTGAGGGAAGGCACCACCACAGGGATCTTCAATAATTATTGGTGCCTGAGCCCAAATGTCAGCTGCATTTTAATTCAAAGAGTATGTACTGTAATGGTGGGCAGTGTCTTTTAGCAGCTGGTCAAGCAGCCTGGCAAGTACAAATACACCACTGTAAACTGGTTAAGATAAGATTGAGGTGAAGTTTTTGGCAGTTCAGTTCCTGATAAATTAAATGGCATTAACTGCAAATCTAAACAGGACTTTTGGCCAAAGTTAGAAAAAAGAATCAGGAACTAAAAGAGGGGGGAAAAGCCTGTCTTCCTAAAAGTTAGTCATAGAATACTTCCTGTCTGTCAATACTTTAAGTTATAGCTACTGTAATGTCTTCAGTTCATTGTATCTCTGACAGATTTATACATTATTCTTTGCTCCATTTTAAGATCAATCTCCACTGTAATTCAGGAATGTGGGCCTTTGTAAAAGCTGAATCGTTGGCATCACATTCCAGCACATAAAACCCCTTTACATTAATTATAATTAAAGATGGGATTACATTGATGACAAACATTTTAAATGAAAAACACTTTTTTCCACAGTCATGAGCCAGAGTATTGTTCATGTTCTACATCTTCAGCCAAGGATTTCAGGGACATTTGTGCTTATAGAATGGCTTTGTTATGAGTCGTCTTTCCCTTTTGGAGCCGGGATTTAATATTTCAGTCTAGCTTATTTTTTGGAAAGCTTTTATTTATTACAAGGTCAAAAGCAATGGGTTTGACTCTGAGTCATTTTTATATTTGGCCAGTGTTTGAGTGTTGCCAAAGTTAATAATAATATAATGCCAGTAAGCACGTTATTCCTTTAATCAGTTTATTGCTTTGCTTAATACTTACTTATATTGCAGCCTGAATTTTGGTAGAGAACATCACAAGTCCAGTTTTCAACCCAGGGACTCTCAAAATCAGGTCATCTGAACAGTAGCCAAGTCATCAACCTCAAAACAAAATGGTACCTGCAGTGCTTTAGCTGTTATTGCATATGTTCACCAGTTCTGATGTAAAAAATATCCACTGAATAAGTTCTTGAACCTGAAGTTTTGATGTTATTTTTCCAGCTGAGGAAACAACACAGCTGTAGTTTAGAACTTCATCAAATGTAAATGACTCTCTAAGTTGATCAAATTTGTTTCTACAGCATGTGTCCGTGATTTGCCTCACCAGGTTTTCTGAAACATACTGAATATGGCCAAAGATACACTATACAAGACTTTCACCTTTGATCTTCATGTTGCTGATAGCAATACCTTTGAAGAATATGTGCTTAAATCACAGAGGCATTTTTACAGGAAGAGTATTTGTATTGACTGTTGTTTTTAATTAGCATGTAAAGGCTTCATGCAAGATCACTGTACTGGTGTTAGTACAAAAATGCCACCCCTCCCTCAGGGGTCATATATTTAGGACACAGGAAACAAAATTATGTATTAAGTAGTGCCTTTTTAATTTGCTGAATTGCCAAGTTCTATAAGTTTGTGTCCCAGTTTCCCCAATATTTATTTATTTTTAGACATTTGCATTCTCACTAAGTTTCCCAAATACAATATGAAAGATGAGACCTCCAAATTAACTCAAAGATGAATCTTGGGAAGTAAGGATTAAACAGATTGTTGAAAACAAGTCTGTTTATACAACTAAATGGACATAAAATCCCTTGATCAAAGCAAAGAAAAAACTAGGAGCATCTGTTTCTCTAGTCATGATTCTAAGGAACTTGAAAAGTACCAACATACCAAACAGTGTGTTAAAAAAAAAATAATTATCAGAACTAAGTTCCAAAAGAATCCTGGTTAATTCATTTCCTATCAAAATATAGAGTTTTCAACAGTTAATTGCAGAAATTGTTCATTCCTCATCTTTTTTACTGTTTTGCCACTAGATTTGTCTTTGAAGGAAACTACAGAATGACATCAAGCAAACAACAGAATGACATCAAGGCAGAGATCAGTCATATTTCACCCACCTACTCTTTCAGCCCAACGTCAGTATAACCAATGCCTACAAAAGTCAGTGGCAGTTATTAGCAGCCCACTGGGACAAAATGCTGTGTCTTTCCATTGGTGGTTGGCTGCTTCTTCCCTCTGGCAAGACATTTGATAGTGAAACAAACCCTGGATTTCATTCCTGAAATCCAATGGTCAGGCTAACACTCTTCTGTTCCTTTCAGAGGATCTTACCCTCTTGGGATGGATTTCCAAACAGCCAAGGACAGAGGGCTTTTATTTTTCTAGTGCCAGAAATGATGGTAAAAAACAAGGCAGCCGCTTCTAATTTCTGGGATCTCTTGTTCATTAACAAAGGCATCATCTCTTCATCTTAACATTTCTTCTGTGACTTCTGAGTGACTTACTCCTTCCATCTTTCAACACTAATTTTTTTCCACTAAATTGCAGTTCCAAAGACAGTGACAAATGCACTGTGATCATTTTTCCATGACAACTTGCCTATCCCAGTTGCTTTGGGACTGCCTTAGTGCACTCTGGTCACCACTTGGCAGCAGCCTGCTGAAGCTCACTGGGGTTGTCAAGGTCACAGTAAAGATATAGCTGTTCTTACAAACAGACATGAGTTGAAAGATGTATGCAAACTCTTTGCCTGTTAAGGAGATCCTTAATGGGGCAACCTGTGTCAGTTTGGTCCATCAAGTTCATATTTAAAGCAAACATAGAAGTTAGGAGTGTGGCACCCTCCTGGGACTTTGGCGTTCTGCTCATCTGAGAGGAGGATAATCTCATTCCTTTCAGACCCAGCTATCTAAAAGGAAGTGTAAATGTTCTGGCAGATGTTTTAAGCAGAAACACTTTTTTTTTGCCAAGGGAAGAGGCCATTCTTATCACTGTTCTAGGCAATTGCAGCTACATTTAAGTGCCTGGATCCTTCTGGATCCTTTATGGAGTTCCAGCTTCCTTGGGAATGTTGTTAGAACTAGCTCTTACTGTTATGATTTCTTTTTTCAGATAGTGTCATCCCATAGCAGTCACTATTTGGTCTCTGCTGAATGAGAGGCAGAAATAAGAAGTTTCACTCTGGGTTAGCTGTCTAAAATAAACATAGAATATGCTGAGAGAAACAGTAATAATTTAAATATAAGGCTAGATCAGACAAATCACCTTTCAAACACCTTTTCCAGCAGTGATTATAGAGACATTTTTTCCTAAATATATATAGAAGCCAGTCACGGCCTTATCTATGAGCTTGAATCTCTGAATTCTCTTTCAATGAGGTTCCTATAAGGTCTTGTGTGTTTCAGCCTGTCAGGGTGGTCTCTAATACCAGTAGTACCTTTGGGAATAATCTTGATTTTGGATGCCTTTTCTTGATCTGTTTATCAGTAACTTTTTTCTACTCTGCAACATGTTCAATCTTTTAAAATCCCATTAATTAAGTAGTTTACTTGAAATAGGATAGATTTCAATTCAGATCCCATAAGTCATTGAAAAAAAAAAACAAAAAGGATGTTGCAACTTTAAATTGCAGTTCTCTGGACTGACTGGTTTTCCATTTTCTGGATACAAAAATCTCTCTGGTTGAAGGTCTTCCACTTTGGACAAAACAATATCTTCATGAGAGCCAGAATGACATTTTATCCTAGGTGTCAGATCAGACCCAATGCGATAAGGAGACCGCACAACTCTGTTAGTGCTTCAGGCAATGGGTGAGGTTCAGGTGAATCCAGGATACAGCGTATCTTTCTTCTAGATTCCTGTTCCAAATGAAGTACAAGTAGGAGCTTGGATCTTTATCTTTCCAAGTGTATATTTTAATGGACTATGAATTTTAAAGAAAAAGGAGAAGAAAGTTAGTGGAAATACCTTTTTCTCATTGGTTCTCTGGATGTAAGCTAAATCCCTTTCTGATAAGTAAAGAATTTTGTCATTTACCTTTGAAAACCCAAACCAGGATATCAAAATTATACAGGCAGACCATAACTTTTGCCTTTGCTGGCGTGCTGTATCTTTTGCTGCCACAATTTCACTGTTTTATCTGCTCAGCCTCTCAGCTTTTGAGGTGAGTATTCTTTTTACTCTGTACTGTCTAAAAACCTGCAAAACAGTGTAGCTGTGGTTCTGATACTGCCAGTTTTATAAATAATAGCAACAGTAAAGTCAACAAAAAATCTGAACAACACCAACATGGAGGAAGTAAACAAGATGGAAAAGTACTCTACTCTTTATCAGCAAATTTGAGAGTTACTTGAAACAGGGCACAATTTTATTAGTTTGATGAAATTTTTTGCAATATGCCATCTTCAAGTAATTTCTGCAAAAGTTTTTGTCATCTTTAAATTCATTCCCTGTTGAAGACATTGCCATGAAGGCATCATCCAAAACTGTCCAGAGGAACCTTTTTCATTCTGAATAAACATTTTCAATTATGGCTCTTACGATGCTCCTTCATATCACTGCATTCTGTGTCTTTCTGTTCAGATCCTGAATATGCTTTCTGCATATTCAAAATTTCTGGTTTTAATGCCATCCTGATTGTATACTATATATAATTGTGGGGAAATTTGTCATCTTTTTTTCTTAGCAAAAACCAAAATTATGCTAATAAATCTTACCTTTCTTACAGTGTATTTTTTCTTTCTGAGATCAATTCCTGTCCATATGAGGCCTGTAAATCGCTAGAATTAAATTCTACTTATAAAGTAGGTGTAAATGATTGGTAAAGATTAACTTCATTTCTGTGCCTATTGTCCTAGTTTTCTGAAAACTGCAATCAGAGAAGAGGAATGATGAGTGGTTGTGTTCAGCAGGTTTGTGCGCATTGAGCCCATAAACATGATCATGGTTTTGCCTTATATGGGTTAATAATGGATTTCAAAAGTCTGGAAAAAATGTAATCTAGTAGTCCAGATTTTAATCTGACAATCTGCCCATCATTAAATCTGAAGAACAGCGTATTCTGTGACCCATTTCACTGTGATTGCTTTTTGTGGTGGACATGCATCTACACTGGACACTGATCTGAATGGCAAAAACAATATTGTATGCGTATGTGTAGGTGCATAGGCACACTCATGGAACATACAGGAGCAATTTTAATGAACAGTGTGTTACACGTGCAGTACCTGGTGGTGGTTATTTTCTTTTGCTGCTGTTTGTTTTATGATCTTTGTTAAATAATGTGAAGCTGTATTTCTTAAGTAATGTGAAGCTGTATTTCTTATCTCCCTCTTTAAATAAGATGATGAAATGCCCATTATACAAGTAACATTAAAAAGATGAAATATTCTTTAGTATATCTCAGTATGAAACTTACTACAAAGATCCACATTGCCATTTCCCATGCCACATCGTGGAAGTGCATCTTGCACTCTAGGCTTATTTAAATTAAGAAAGATGGCTTTCCTCTCAGCTGCCTCTAAACTTTCAGACACTTTTTGAAAGCCAAATTCTGTTTTTCAAAGATTGATTGACTGATTTAGGACCCTGTGGCAAGGTCATCAGGTATCATGACTTCATTCTAATTTCTTTTTGACAGTGTAATAATTCAAAGTTTGAGGTTCTGGCTGAATTCATAGGAATCACTGTAGGTTGAGAAAGACAGAATCACACTCTTCAGTGTCTAAATCAGTTCCAGTCCTTAACTAATATCCTCTGAGGTGTATTAAAGCAAGAATGAGCTCATTTGAATAACAAGGAAGCCTATAATTTTTGAGACTGTAAAACTGCAGACTAAATGCTTTGGCTTGAAAAATTGCTATGATAAGCATTGTACCGTATCAGGTTCTTGCCATTAATTTAATTAATATCACAACAATGCAATAGCTAAAGCTGTAGTTATAAATTTTGTATTTTTGAGCTTTATTCTAAGACACGAATGGAAACTTTTTTGTGTGTAGAAGACAGCAGGCTTTAAAAGGCTGTATTTACTCCAGCCACGAGAGTAACAGCAGAGGATTGTGTAATTTTTTGACCCACTGCAGGATGTCCTGCTGTTTTCCACAGGATTGCTCAGTGAATTGTATGAAAGCCATTGATTATACCATAAACAGTGATTTGAATTGGGGGCTGTAGTAAAAAAGTATATCACAATTCTGCCCAAGATTTATCTGAACACCATCATTAAGAAAAACATGTTGCTGCATCATATTGCTTATGGTCTGAACCTTTGCCTTAGTGTTGGATATAAACTAAAGCTCCTGCACTCCCTTTGACCATGTCTAGACAACTTAATTTTTACTCTTAAAGTATTTCTAATGTATAACTTTATGTTAAGCTTGCTTTCCATGCACAAAAGAAATCCTTCTGAGATTTGAGAGCTTTAGATGTGATTTCAGCTACTGTCTAATAATACATTAGTTTGAATCTATAGACATTTTGTATAGTGGAGAAACCTACTGTGAAGTTCCATAGCTACTACACTGCAAAGGTGGGGATTCATATGCAGAGAGCTGCTCCTCCCCTGCCCCAAACTCTGACCTGCAAAAGAAATTTCAAAAAGAAAGGTTTGAGATAGCTTTTTGAAAGGGCAGTGCTCATCCATCTGACTGGGAAAGTTATTTCAGCAGAACATTTTGTCTGTTTTTAAGCAATGAGTGAAATACTTAGGGAAGAGTACTTTTCAGGAGATGGACGAATAGATTACTGTCACTGTGAACTGTATTGGAAAATTGGAAATCCTATATAGATTATGTATCATGAAATGATGTTGCATCAGGTCCCATAAACAGTTGCTTCGAGGTAAGTAAGTCAAGATGTCTAAATTTCAGTATGTGTTTTGTAATGTAGGCTACCTCTACTTGCTTTGAGTCACCTTGGCTGATCACCATTGACTGCTGAGGCGTGTAGGTACTTCTAACACTGGCAATCAAAGGGAACCAGCTGTGTGAAAGCTATCCAAACAGTAAATAAAAGCCCTGAGAAATATTAATGGGTCTTGTAATAGTTTCCATGACATTATGATGTTTTAGAGAATGTCCTTTTCACTCTCCTATTTTTTGTGAAATGACTAAAATGTTTGTATTATTGAATTAGAACAATAGAGTACTAGGAAGGTATTGGAGGCTGTTTTAAGCACTCATTTGCTTTATGAACTGTTTTAAGCTGCTTCCCTTAAACACTGTAATGGAAGAACATTTACTGATTTAAATTGGTGTTAGTTAGAGGATAGTCAATAATAATTCTCCGAAGAAGAAGTTTTAGAAATTACTAAAACACCTTTTAAAAGTATTTGCAAACCTCTTCTTTTATTATATTAAACTAATATTCATCTATTCATCAGTCAAATATATTGGCAAAATTCTAGAGGAGGAGACTCCAGATATTGTACTCTCTTAAGGAGCTGCTGATAAAAAGGGAATTCAACCTCTTTTATTCATGACTTTAAAAAAACTGGAGACTGGAGAGTGTGTGGTGTTGAGTATTTGAATATTCAAGAAATGTACTAGTGAGTTAGGCAACCAATTTTTATCAGTGCTCTAGGAATTGCCACTATGACTTTTGAGATCCAGCAAATATTTTAAGGTGTAGAGTAGATTGATCACCTGTGTATGATCTTGATCATGCTGCATGTTCCTTTCTAAACAGTCAACTTCATGTATTTCACATCCATTCTTTCAGAGAGCATATGCTGAAGTAAGTACTGGTTTTTTTGCATTGCAGTATGCATTAAAAATAACCAGAATTACTATAGCTACAATTTTATCATATGGTATATCATGTGTTAAGGTATTCAATTGTTGTGATATTAGTGTTCAGAAATAAATATATCAGTATATCTTCAGTGAGAACCAATAATTTAATGGGCACAAATTCTTCAAATCACTGAAGCATAAAGTGAACTTCAATACACAAGTAACTGCACTTAGTGAAGTTTTTAGTCATTTGGTAGATATTAACTTTAATGGGATTTATACATGCTTTTAAATTTAAATGCATATTTCAATGAACTGATGAATGTGGATTGGATTATGCACTGTGAACAACTTAATATTCTGAGGATTTTGGACCTCAGATCTCTTCTGAGCCACTAAATGCACTCAGTGGCACTCTATATCTCCACAGGTTGCAGAATTAAGGAATAAAGCAGATTTGCCTTATAACTGTCAGTTTATGTGGTAAGAGAGACCTAGAGATTACCTTAACAAATGTGTAATGTCTAAAACAGACTGTGAAATACCAGCCTCACAGTTGCTAGGGATTAGACTGAACAGTATCCTTCCTCAGGTGAATGACTTACACAGGGTTTATTTTGTACTGATGCTGGAAATTGCGATGGAATTACAAATGTGATAAGAATTTTTGGGTGATCTGGCATAAGGCCCTATTTCACTCATGCTAAACTGTAAATAATTTCCTTTACTTTTCCTCACTCCTGGCTTTTACGAGTTGATAAATAGTGAACTTCTATTTATTGCTCTTCTCATTGTCCAATCAATTTTTATTTCCACTTGTAGCCCTATACAGCTTGGATGGGAATTGTGCAGTCAGCCCTAAGCTCCTGAAACAGGGAGGTTTATAAAGGCAGTGCTGTTACAGACACAAAGCTCCCGTTGCTCATGCAGCTTCCATCATCCTGACTGGGAGCAGGCAGTGAGGTCTCGGGCCTGCAAATGTCAGTCATCCCCAGGGCCTGAGCTCTGTGTAGCACAAGGACAGCCCTTATGGAATCATGACTCACTTCTCATCAAAAGGAGTAGTAGTATGTAAGGGACCTAGTTTAAAAATAAATATGGGAAATGTTTTGGTCAGCAACCAGAATGACCAAAACTTAACTGCAATTACTTCAGAATGCATTAAATACATGTGTCTTTCATTTGAAGAGTCTTCAGGCAGCAGATGCTGTGATGTAGTTTAGCTGCTTAGCTCTGTGTATTGAGTATATTTTGAAAGATATCTTTAGATACTATCTTGTTTTCTTGCTAAATAGCCTAGCATCCTTTTATACTGCTTTTTGAGAGAGAAAATGCTGTCTGTAATATTTGATGAGATTTTTATCACAAAGAATGGATGTAAAACAGAAAAGCTCTACTAATAACACTTGATCTGTGAGCATTATTGGTCTTAGAGAAGTTCTGTTGAGCTCTGACTTTTGAGACTAATGAAAACTTTAAGCTTTTTTTGGTCTATTTTCTCTTACAATTTATATATATGGACACTCTAAATATATGCACTCTCAAGATTGTTCTGACAACACATTAAAATATTAAATCACCATAATCATCAGTTGTATATAGTGCTTACCAAATAGTTTCAAAGCATGTCCATAATAACCCTGCTTCTACAGTACACAGCATTTGCATGAATGAAGAGGAAGTAAAAGCAAAATCATTGCCAGTAAAATTAATGGATGACAAAGAGTGAGAGAATAATAAACATTTATGAGAATAGGTAAATAATACAGAGTAACTGGAATTTCTTCATAAATTCGACCTGTTGAAGTAAAATGTACTACAACTGCAAAGGTGGAGCACATGTTGTAGATCTGTGGTGGGGATCTACAGCTATGATTTATTTCACCAAATCTCAGACATCATTTCCATGATGATGTAAATGTCATCTGAGCTAGATGCTCTAGACTTCCTTTATGCATAAAATGGAGAAAAATGAACATACTTTAATACTCATCTCACATATTTTAGAAGCCTGCTTTAGGGTAATACAAACTGCACCCTGTGACTGTTTCGTTGTCAAATAGAAGGGTAGCCCAAATGTCTACATTTGTTCAGCTGAATCTCAACATGGTGTCTGAACCGAAATGGAAAACATTGTGTTCTCTTCTGGCAAAAAGGCTAATGCAACCCTTGAATCTATACAGCAGGAGAGTCAGTAGGAAGAATGATATAAATTTTCTTCACTATAAAACACTTATGAGATTGCCTGGACATCTCTATACAATATAGAGATGCAGTAATCTTTGAAAAGGCTGTTTAAAAATGTTTATGTCAAAAAAAGTCATGTAAATTAATAGCTGAAGTGGGATTGCAGTGGATAAGAATGGAATATGAATCTGACAGAAATGCAATTACTATTTCCTGGTGTGCAGAACTGTGAACTTGACAGATACTGGACTTGAAGTTGTAGAGGTTGAGAATTGTTTATCTGTTTGTTCCTCTTGCTTTAAGTCTTAATTAAATCTAAAATGTTACTGGGATGACCTTATCTTAGTGCCATTTAATTTTATTAAATTAAACTGACTTCTTAAAATAGACTTGCTGGTCTTAATTTTCTCTCTATTGAAAGCATCTCATTTTAATAAATTTCCCACAGCTGTTTTTGATGTCACTTTTAAATTTCTGAGTAATGTTGTAATTAAGTTGGATAATGTTAAGGAAAGGTTATTCATACTACCCTGTGAAGGTGTTTGTCTTTTTGCACTACTTGTATGCAGGGTTTGGGGAAACCTTCATCTTGATTTCAATGACTAAGTAGAGCACTTAAACATGAATGGTGTGAACAACTGCTAAATTTTACAATATCTATACGATTTAGAGTATTACTAGCCTGTGCAGTTCTTATGCACTTCCAGACACCAGAGTCAGTAATCCATGAAGTGCTGGTATTGATTGTGTGAGGTATTGCAGCCTGCCTAATACTGAGCAATGTATTGCACAGGTGCAATATGACTTATTGCCAGCTGCAATGTATCTTATTTCACTTTGAGAATCCAAAAATAAAAAGTACAAATTCAATTTGTTGAGAAATTCACCCCCTCCCAATAGCCTTACAGGGAACACGGCATTGTTTTTGTCTGCAAACAGAGGACCTTTGGAATTGCCATGTGTCCCATCCACCATCTTCAGAGATGTGACAGAAAACACAAGGTCTCCTGACAGCTCAGCTTCTGTGAGGACAACCTTACATGGGTTGGAAAGGATTATTAAACTGGCATTTGTGGACCTGGCATTATTTTTCATGGAGCAGGGCAAGGGAGCTTTTAAAACTTCAGAAATCACATATAAATCTTGAATCATGACAGGGGTCTGTGCACTAATAATTTTGCATACTTGTAGTTCTTAATGAAGTACATTCACAAGAGTGAAGGTGAATGAATCCTCAACTGAAGCTACAGGCTTCTGTAAACTGCAGCTGTCAGAATCAGAGATGAGTCTTTGGTTTGGAGTTTAAATTTTGTCCAGAAAATGTTTCATAAGAGATGACCTGAGATATTTTGGGAAAACCACTCAAGTGTGCTTTCTTTGGCTGTGTCTGGAGCTGCCTGCACCTGAGATTGCCCAGCAGGCCCTCATGCCCTCTTTGCTCTGAAGCACTCAAATCAGAAATTTAGTTTAGCTGCAATATCACAGCTTCCATATCACATTTTCACACTGACAGTTTTCTTCATCTTCCTGAAAGGGACACTTCAGAAGATCTGCAATGTCTTTACTCATTTAATGCTTTTCTTTGCTGCCTAGTATAAAACAATGGGTTACTGAGTTTGCTAGAAACATGCATTCAGTAGCTGCTGCACTTTTAAATAGAATCAGAAATAGAAAATCATTATTTATGCTTTCAGAGCACAGTGTATGAGAGATCTGTTCTAAAATGACATGCCCTAATTTAAATGTGTCTGAGCTCCTCTGACATTATTTTGGAATAAAATTTAAGAAAACTTCTTTTGATTTGAATCCAAGTTGGTCAGAATTGTTCTGTTCAGATGCACATCTGTAGCTGCTTACATTTTTAGACATTTTTAGAAAGTAAACAAATCATAAGTAATGGACAACATTATGAAATGTTTAGGTATTTGAGGTATCCATAGCTTTTAAAGTGTTAAAATATTACAGTTCAGAAAACTTAAAAGTTAAGGCTTCCACAAAAAAGATGAGAACAGAATTATCTGCTGGATATTATATATATATATATATATATATAATTATTATTACAGATTTTCTGTT